>MU755921.1:3725-25861 GCA_026770625.1 Nicotiana glauca | reverse complement strand
CCCCCCCCCCCCCCGGTGTGGTATTGACGTGTAGAACAACACTATTAATCCAAATATCCTTAATGGCAAGAATATTAACTTTTTAAGTAAGGGGACCGTATATACATTGGCGTAGCGGCGGAGTATGATGGATCCAACGACTATTCCATACACTGAGGTTCGATGAATTATGGGGAAACCAAGTAATACCTTTGCTACAAACTTCCCATCCTTGGATAATGCTATTTCAAACGAAGGAAGAATTTTTAAGATTTTTCCTAGTACCATGGAGCCCAAAAATCATTTTTGAACAAGGGGAATGTGCGTTAATGAGGAGTCTTCATGATAGGTTGAATAGATTTACTAGATTTTTATTCTTTGATGTGTGTATCTCGAATCCTCCTTCCTTCTTATGTTTGGTGATCGTGTCCCAGTTAACAAGATGGAGTTTTTTGAAAGTGGCATTTGTACCCCAAATAAAATTTCTCTGGATTTTGTCTACGTTATTAAGAATCTTGGATGGCAGTATAGTGTATTGCATAATATGATTTGAGAGGGAGTTCGAGCATGAGGTAGTTAGTGATAGCATCAAGGACAATGATAGAATTTTGGAAGCTCCAAGAAGGCCATTTACAAGATCTCAAGCTAAAGAACTACAGACTGAGGTTGCTAGACTTCAATGGCAAATAAAGAAGCTTTTAATTGTAGCGGAAGAGCTCAAGCCCAAAGGAGATGAATTGTCCAAGTTTTATAATTGTTTGGTGGCCCAAATTGAAGTCCAAGAGGAGTAATATTGGGTCCCAACATCAGCCCTTGAAGTCTACCAAAAGGCCATCCAGAAGAGCTTAAAAGAGGTCCAAAAGGGGGTGTTTCAAAAGGAGCCCAATTGGAGTTCAAACCAATGGCCCAAACTAGTAGTTTTAAAACCCAAATCTGCCCCAAAGGGATTTTGCCGCCCAACCTCTTATTTTTATTAGGTTTTTTAGTATTTAGCTTAGCCTTAAGTTAGGGTTTGCCTTCGAAGCCACCCTACCTAGTTTTAAGGACTTTCTAATCCTATAAATTGGAGTTCTTTTCATTCATTATGGTACTTCATTATTGATTAATAATATTATACTTTGAGAGTTCTTTTGAACCTTTGTTACATATGCTTTGAGATTTATCATTCAACCTTTACTAGTTCATAGTTCAAGGTAGTAAGATAACTTTTTTATTGTGATATCATTGATTCCTTTGTGATATTCTTGGAAGGCAATTAATACTAGTTATTAATTGATATCTCAAGTTACTCGTCAAGCGGTCAAGATCTGAATCTATTGTTTTTGATTTGTTCTTAAGTAAAGGCGTTTGATTTCTTTAATAAATCAAAACTGCAATGACCCGACTAGTCGTTTTTATTTCTAGAACCCCGTTCCTCTAAATAAGACTTTTCGTACTTGCTTTTACTGATTTATGACTTGCCGAGGTGGTTGGTTTTGGATTTGGAAGAGTTTGGGTTGAAATCGGGACACTTGGTTCCTTAAGATTGGCTAAAAAGTCCAAGTTTGACTGCAGTCAACATTTTGAGTAAACGACCTCGGAGTTCAGATTTGAAGGTTCCAACAAGTTTGTATGATGATTTTGGACTTGGACATATGTCCGGATCGGGTTTTGGATGACCCAGAAGCATTTTGGTGCCTAAGAGTGAAAGTTTATTCCTTAAACATTTTGAAGTTCTTAAATATTTGGTTTGGAGCTGGATTTTATGTTATCGAGGTTCGAACGGAATTCTGAGATCGATAATAGTTCCATATTATCATTTAAGACTTGCACGTAAAATTTGGCATCAATCCGAGTAGTATAAGTGTGTTTCGTCGCATTGGGTGTGAATTAAAGAACTTGAAGTTCATAAGTTTGATTCAATTGGTTTTGAGGGGTGATTCTTAGATTTAGCATTGTTTCAGAAGTTCAAAGGGTTCAAACGAGTCCGTTTTAAGATTTCGAACTTGTCAGTATGTTCGGGCGAGGCCCCGGGGGGCCCCGAGCATCAATCGGACGAGGCTCAAGTCGAGTTAGAAAAATTTGGAAAGAGTTAAAGCTACAAGTTGCTATCATAACCGCAGTTGTGGTTGGCCAGCCACAGGTGCAAACCGCAAAAGCAGTGAACCCTTCATAGGTGCGGCCCAAGGGGGAGGAGCAAGGAACCGCAGATGCGGCTCCTCTTCCATAGAAGCGGAAAAGCAAAAGCATCCCCTGGATTGTAGATGTGGTCCTAGTCAAGCCGGTCCAATTCCGCATATGCGGACTTTCCCTCACAGAAGCGAGATCGCAGATGCAATACCCTAACGCAGGTGTGGAAATCGCTGAAGGCAGTGCCTTAATACGAGAATGCGTCATTATTGACACATTCCACTCATTTTTTGGGCGATTTGGGAGCTTCCAAAGAGGGGATTTTGGCTTAGCATTGTGATTTAAGTTATATTTACATAATGTGAGTTTAATACATAGTGTATGGGTAGATTATACCTTGTAAATTAGTAAACATTGTGGGTTTAGAGTAAGACCTAGGTTTTGATAAAAACTAGATTTTACCACAAAATTTATTATGAAATGAAGTAAAAATCATATATTCTTGATCCTTAGGTTATGGGTAACAACTTCCCTCGAGAATTTCCAGAATCCAGGCACGTAGGCCCGGGGATGGATTTTAGAAAACTTGTATTTAGGGATAGGAACTTACTTTAATAATTAGAATATGAAATCTTGAGCTTGTATCCACGAATTCTTACCCCGTTTGATAAGTTTTGGATCATTTGGCTCCGAATTGAGGGTTTGAGCGTATTCTTGATTTTGGAAGTAAGCTTTAGAGCAAGGTGAGTCTCCTTTCTAACCTCGTAAGAGGGAAATAAATCCCTAGGTAAATTAAATAAATGTATGCGACTGTCTGTGAGGGATACATACGTACGCGGTGACGAGAATCTGTGCGTAGCTACTATTATGCTAATTGTCTGGGTAGTTAGGACCAATGCGATGCCATACTTGCGATTGCATATGTTCTTGTTTGCTACTGAGATCACTTAGTACATGTTAGGGATTGAAATAAATATAAACGAATGTACGAACTCACTTGAGAACTTTTATGAATTTATTTGACTACAAATGCGCCTTTATGTGCCTTTTTGATAATAATTGTGTAACGACCCGGCCGGTCGTTTTTAAAATTTACACCCCGATACCCTATTAACTGCTTCCCCTAAGTTCATTTCTGCTATTTTGGTTTGTCGGGATGTTCGATGTTGGGTTTTAGAGATTTTTGGGACCTAAATGAGAGCTTAAGTGTTGGAAAGTTCTCTGTAGTCAGAACAGTGTGAAGACGGACTCGAAATGAAAATCCAATGGTTTCGTTAGCTCCGTTAGGTGATTTCAGGGTTGGGAGCGTGTTTGGAATGTGTTTTGGAGGTCCGTAGCTAATTTAGTCTTGAAATGCCGAAATTTGAATTTTTGAAGTATCCGGTCTGATAGTGAGTTTTTTATCCGAGGGTTGGAATAGAATTATGGAAGCTACAGTAGCTCTGTCATGTCATTTGGAATGTGTGTGCAAAATTTCATGTCATTCGGGCGTGTTTTGGTTAGGTTTTTTATCAAAAGTGTGTTTTGATGAAATTTGAAGTTCTTAGGCTCAAATCCTTGATTTAATCGAGTTCCCGGTGTTGTTTTAGGTGGTTTAAGGATTGTCACAAGCTTGAATAGGGTATTAGGTGTTATTGGTGCTTTTGGTTGAGGTCCCGAAGGCCTCGGGATGATTTCAGATGGTTGACGAGAAGATCGGAAGAGTATTACAGCAGCTGAAGCATTGCTGCTTCTGGCATTTTTGCATCTGCAGCTTGGGAACCGCAGATGCAGTTCCGCAAAAGCATCTAAAGGGCCGCAGAAGCGGCTTTGGGGCGTTCCTTCAGAAACCGCAGAAGCGGTGTGACACCTGCAGAAGCGGGACCGCATGAGCGATTATTGGTCGGCAGAAGCAAAATCGCAGGAGCGGTTATTGGTCCATAGAAGTGGAATCTGGCCACTTAAGGGTAAGCTGCAGAAGCGGCACATGGTCCGTAGAAGAGCGACCGCAGGTGTGGTCCCTTGACCGCAGAAGCGGAAACCACTGGAGTGAAATATGAAATTCAAGGGTTTAGTTTCAAAAGTTGAAAAATCAAATTGGAGCTTGGGAGAGGGCGATTCTGAGTGGGTTTTGAAGAGGAGATCATTGGGTAAAGTTTCTTTAATCCTTTCTAGTTATATTCCATCAATATGTAGTTAAATCTATCATTTAAATTCGAATTGAGGATCAAAAATTGGGAAAAAATTGGAAGAAACTTCTTAGGCCGAAATTCTGAGTTTTGAGTTGGTGTTTGACGTCCGATTTGGGAGATTTTTGTATGGTTAGACTCGTGAGAGTACGAGAGTTTTGAAAATGTAAAAATTATCCAATTACGAGACGTTGGCCTGAGGGATATTTTGGTCATTTTACCTAAATTTGTGTCTTAGTTTTAAATTAAATAGTATAATCAGTTGATTGAGATGTTATTTATGATATGTAATTGAATTGAATAGATTTGGGCTATTTGGAGTCAGATACTCGTGGCAAACGTGTGGTTTCGAGTTAATTTTGGAGCCGGTTCGAGGTAAGTGGCTTGTCTAACCATGTGTGGGGGACCTTTCCCCTTAGGACATGATATTTGATGTTTGAATGCCTCGTACGTGAGGTTACGAGCATGTACTTGAGCTAATTGTTGAAAAATCCATTTTTACTTGAATTTTTTCAATTGAGTTTTCTTGCTTATCTGTTTATCCTAATTGTAAGCTTTTCCTGTGTTAGCTTAGAGAAGCATGTTTAGTTGACTTACTTGCCTATTTGCTTAAACTGTCTTGTTTGTACTCCGTGAATCATGTTAGGCTAGAATTTACTATTACTTGTTCCGAGTTTAGTATTTTTCTTGTTTTTTGAGCTATTATTGTATGTTTTAAATTTGGGACTACGGGACGGCATCCCGGGAGATCCCCTGTACGTGATATGTTCTGGAATGAGAGTGCGGGATACCAAGAGATCCCTGGCACATGTATGTATATATATATATATATATATATATATATAACTATTGAGGATACCAAGAGATTGTCGGGATACCAAGAGATCCCCGAATTGGTATTGAGGATACCAAGAGATCCTCGGGATACCAAGAGATCCCCGAATTTGCTATTGAGGATACCAAGAGATCCCCGAATTACTATTGAGGATACCAAGAGATCCTCGAGATGCCAAGAGATCCTCGAGATACCAAGAGATCCCCGGTTATCATTCCTGTTGCTAGCAACATTTCCTTGTATTGTCTTGTTTCTGCTTTCTATTACTGCATTATTTATTTATCCTGTTTAGATTCTTGCTATAGACTTTATCTATACTGGTTTCCTTATCCTATCATTTATTTTGTTTTATCCCAGAAGGGCCCTGACCTTCCTCATCACTACCCAACCGAGGTTAGGCTTGGCACTTACTGAGTACCGCTGTGGTGTACTCATGTCCTTTCTACGCATGTTTTTCATGTGCAGATCCAGGTAGCTCTGCCTAGGCGTATCATCCTCAAGGCGGAGAGATCTAGCAGAGACTTCGAGGTACATCTGCCACGTCCGCAGACCAGGAGTCTCTTTATTATTCTAGCTTTAGCAATTAGTTTTTCCTTTCGTACTGTTCGTTTTAGACATTCTGGAGTTAGAGCAATGTATTTACTTTCTGTTAGCCTGTGTTTCCCGTGAGTTTCTGAATTTTGGGGTGATATTGTAGACTTCCTCATTATTGAGTTGTATATGCCGAGCGGCATTTATATACAGTTTTCTTTTAGTTGTTCAATTTTAATTAATTATTCCGCAAGCTATGTTGTTTTCCCGCATTGTTAGGCTTACCTAGTTATAGG
This sequence comes from Nicotiana glauca, assembly GCA_026770625.1. Lineage (NCBI taxonomy): Eukaryota > Viridiplantae > Streptophyta > Magnoliopsida > Solanales > Solanaceae > Nicotiana > Nicotiana glauca. The sequence goes on along the minus strand of MU755921.1, from coordinate 19,943 downwards.
GACTAGGTGTCATCACGACATGTTCACGGAGGGCGAACTGTGGTCTTGACAAATTGCTATATGTGGATCGGGCCGATCTCCTAGGTAGAAATAGATGCATATGTGGCTCGCGCCATTCGACCTTCTGGCAGTGCACAGTTATTATTATGTTGGACCGGGTCGTACGACCTCGGCATGAAGTGCACATGTTATTTATGTGGAATTCACCATGATTTACTCTGTTTAAATGCCTATATATATATATATATATATATATATATATATATATATATATATATATATATATATATATATATATATATATATTTTGTTGCTCCTTATTCTGAGTATGTCATTATATACATGCCATCCATTCTAGTGTAAACCTTATATTTTATTGATATTGACCTTAGTAAGTGTCAAGTCGACCCCTCGTCACTACTTCTTCGAGGTTAAACTAGATACTTGCTGGGTACATGTTATTTATGCACTCATACTACGCTTTTGTACTTAATTGTACAGGATCTGAGGCAGGTGCATCTGGTTAACCCTCCGGTGCGCGTTTCTAATTCCTGGTCGAGATCTCACGGTGAGCTGCCCTTTCTGAGTCGTTCAGCAGCATACCGGAGTTTCTCTTCTTTTTTTTTAATTATGTACTATCTATTCTATTACAGGCAGTAGGATAGTGGTATTCTTTGTACATTCTACTAACTGCCCTAGTACTGGTGACATTAGTCCTGGCACACACATTACTAGAGTATCATTTTTTGGTTGTATTTATATTATTGTGAAATTGTCAATTATCAACTGTTTTAAATATAAGTTAAGGGAAATGTTGGTAATGTTCAATACAATAATTAAAAACTCGCTAGTTGTTAGGATTGGCTTGCCTAACCACGGTGTTGGGCGCCATCACGACCTAAAGTGGAAGTTGGGTTGACAAAAATGTTGTTGTTTGGATTTTGTCAAGACTATAGAACTTGCGTTCTTGGAATTCCTTCCCTGAATTTTCCCATATCCTTTATTTTATGCATTTTAATTCTAGTTGTTCAATTTCTTATTGTTATTGCTTCCGCATTTAATTCTTAAATTTACTCTAGTTTGGATTCTCGACCTTGCTGTTATCAAGTGGTATCATAGCGGTTCTATAAATTTCATTCTTGATAATTTTTGGGATTTCTTGATTACTAGGAGCAAAAAAAAAAATAAGAAAAGAATGTTATTGTAGCATCGTGAATAGTAACTTGAAAAAAAAGTTTTAAAAAAAACCAAAAAAAAAACCCAAAATCAGTTAAAAAAGAAATGAATTGCTTGCTCTCCAAGAAATTTCTTTTGTATTTAATTTGTTTCCAAAAATTAACAAAGGAAACAAGAAGAGGGGATCCTAGATTTCAAAGATAAGAAAAATATTCAATTTTTCTTACTCTTTCTAATCTAAATATATAGTCCTTTCCTTTTTGTTCGTGTCTTGTTTCAACCAAGCCTACTAGTTTTAGGATTTGGTTCTTCTTTTATCCGTTCCCTAAAAAATCAATATTTTACTACCAAGAACTTCATACGAGTTGAGTTTAACTACAAATATATAAAGTATTTTGTTCAAAGGTTATTTTGAGAGGAAAAAGGCAAGTGTGTGTGAGAACAATTGAGGAAAAAGCCTATTTGTGGGATACAATTTTGTTATTATTTTTAACATGTCGCGTACAGGTAGTAATGATGAATAAAGGGTTCTCCAAGAAGCCGAAATCAAAGCAAGAAATGATTTTACTTTTCAAGCTATGCATCAACAATTCGAAAGGTGAAATTTGAAATTCCAAGAAATGAGGGACACCATTGCTGAGAAAAGTGATACAATAGCGGAACTTAGGAGGGAAAATAATGTTAGGCCCTAAGCTAGAAAAAGTGTACACCTTGCTCCCATTGAAAACAAGAAAACTCTATAGATGACTTTAATGATATTAATTTTGATAGGATGGGAATAGATAGGAGGGGACAAAGAGGTAAAGTAGAAGATAACAATATAAGTAGTATAGAGATGAAGATGCCATCTTTCAAGGGAATAGGGGATCCAGACTTGTATTTTGATTGGGAGAGAAAGGTTGAAGCTATCATTGACTGTCACAACTACTCTGAAGGTAAAAACATTAAACTTGTTGTTATTGAGTTTTCTGACTATGCTGTTATTTGGTGGGAAAAGCTTACTAGGGATAGAGTGCAAGAAGAACAAGCACCAATTGCTACTTGGGATGAGATGAATAGGGTGGTGATGAAGATATTTGTGCTATCATAATTTCAAAGAGAGCTATAACAACGTCTTCAAATATTGACCATATGTGTAGATAAATACTTTAAGGCTATGGATATGGCTATGATCCAAGCTAATTGTATGGAGGAAGGAGAGGCTACAATGGCTAGGTTTTTAAATTGTTTAAATAAGGAAATAGCTGATGTAGTAGAATTACAATAATATGTAACAATATATGAGTTAGTTGATTTGTCTGAAAAGGTAGAAAAGCAAAATAAAAGAAAGCAAACTAGCTCGTGGAAAGGTTGGTCAAACACCATCTCCAGGAAGCCATGGCCGAATCAAGAGATGCAGAGTTCTTCTAGACCTCAAGAAGACAAGGGTAAAGGCAAATTTGAGAACAAATAGGAGGTAAAACCTTTAACCCTAAACCTTCTACACCTTCTAGTTCTATTCAATGTCATAAATGTAAATGAAGGGGACTATGATGCACGAATATCAAAGTAGAAGAAACATCATTCTTAGAGAACACGGGGGTATAAGAGTGAAAAAAGTGAGGGAAAAGGAGAAGAGGGAGATGTAAGTGATGAAGAGGATATAGAACTTGTAACGACCCGACCGGCCGTTTTGTGTTTTAGAACTCCGTTCCCTTAAATAAAACTTCCCGCAATTGCTTTAACTAATTTATGACTTGCGGGGACGGGTAGTTCGGAAGTTAGAAGAGCTTTGAGCAAGAATATGTTCAATTGCTTCTTTAAATCTTTCAAAAAAAGTAAAGTTTGACTTCGGTCAACTTTCTTGGGAAACGAACCCGGATTCATAATTTGACGATCCTAGAGGGTCCATGGGAAAATATGGGACTTGGGCGTATGCCCGGAATCGAATTCTGAGGTCCCTAGCCCGAGTAGTGAATTTTTCTGTGAAATTGTTAATTTAAAGTTTTAAGGAATTAAATAAACTAAGTAATCATTGATTTCCTAGGTATCGGGCTCGGATTTTAGTTCCGAAACTTGGTACAGGTCTGAAATTTTAGTTAAGACTTACCTGTAAATTTTGGTGTCAATCCGAGTAGTTTAAGGGCGTTTTGACCCGTTAGAAGGAAATTTAGAACTTGAAGATTCAATGATTTGATTCATTTGGTTTTGGGATTGATTCCTTGATTTAGCATTGTTTTAAGCGTTTCAAGGGTTCGATTAGGTCCGTCTTGTGATTTTAGACTTGTCGGTATGTTCAGGCGGGGCTCGGGAGCCCCGAGCGTCAAATGGTCAAGGGTCGAGTGAAGTTGGAAACTTAGAAAAGGACTGAGATTGCTGCTTCTGTCATAACCGCATCTGCGGTTGTTGGACCGCAGAAGCGGTCGACTTATTGCAAAAGCGAAAAGGGGTCAGGCTCTGGGAAACCGCAGAAGTGGCCCGGGGACTGCAGAAGCAGTCCGGCCCAATCTTCCCAGTTCCGTAGAAGCGGCTCTCATTTCGCAGATGCGGGACTGTAGAAGCGGTCCCCTTAGCCGCAGAAGCGGAAATCGCTGGCAGTGGACTTCATTTAATTCGAGCTCAAGCTCATTTATTCCACACTTCTCACAACACTTAGGCGATTTTGATGATTCAAAAGAGGGGGTTTCAACATAACATTTCAAGGTAAGTAATCCCCACTCACTTTTAGTTCAAATACATAAACATTAGCTAGATTTAATACTAAAAATTAGGTAAAATAAAGGGGTTAGAGCTAGACCTACGGTTTAATAAAAACTAAGATTTAATCATGTAATTTGCCATGTAATGAACTAGAAATCATATATTTGTGATCCTTAGGTGATAGAGAACAACTTTCTTCAAAAAATCTTGGAATCCGAGCACGTGGGCCCAGTGTCGGAATTTAGGAAAGTTGTGTTAAGGGTTAGGAAATTGCTTAAATAGCTAGAATTCAACCTTGTAACCCCTTATTGACTAGTTCTTGCTTTATTTTAATTAGTTTGTGCTTGTTTGGCTACGAATTGAGTGTTTGGGCTTATTCTCGATATTGGAAGTGTGCTTCGGACAGAGGTGAGTCTCCTTTCTAACCTTGTAAGAGGGAATTGTCCCCATAGAATTAATGAATGAATTATTATTGCTAAATGTGGGGGCTACGTACGCACCAAGTGACGAGAGTCCGTACGTAGCTACTACCATGTTGATTTTTCGGGTAGTTTAGGACCCACATCATGCTTTGTTTATGAGAATCCCTATATTATTTGCCTAATGAGATCACTTAGGATGCGTAGAGACTTGAAAGAAAATAAAAGCAACTTGCACACTTGTTGAACATTGTATGGTATATTTGACTCTAAATGTGCCTTTGTGCGTATTCTTGATATTGCCTGATCTTTATGGATCGGTTCGATCGCCTCGGTATGAATAGATGCATCTATAGGTGCGTCATCGACCCTTGGCAAGTGCACAGTTTCTTTCTGTTGGTTCGAGCCGTCGCCTCGGTACTATGTGCGCATGTTAATTGTGGGAAAGCTTATACTTGCTTTATTTTTCTATTATCTCAAATGATAAATTATAAACTTGATGCAGTGAAGTACCTGACTTATGTCACTTGCCATAAACTGTTGATGCTTGTAATTTTCATGATTAGAACACATTATACTTAGATATATATTAATTGACCTTAGTAAGTATCAAGTCGACTTCTCGTCTATACTTCTTCGAGATTAGATGGGATACTTACTGGGTACATGTTGTTTATGTACTCATGCTACGCTTCTGTACTTAAATGTATAGGATTTGAGGCAGGTGGATCCGGACATCATTCTGGTGCGTACCAGTGAGCACGTCTGGGACTTCTACAATGAGCTATTTTCCTTTCATGCCGATATGCAGCCGAGGAAGTCTTCCTTTGTATTTTTTTTTTGTTTGTTTCTGTCTATCCTGATTCAGACAGTAGGATAGTATATTATTCTTTTGTGTATATTCTACTAGTTGTCCGTAGCTTGTGACACCAGGTTCTGACACACACGTTAGTAGACATTCATTTTTGGGTTGTACAACTATATTATTACAGTGTTATCACTCTTGGCTTTAGCCTTAACTTTGAAAAATTCTGTTATACTTAGTACTTGGTAAAAAGGAAAATGAGAACTTAATTATACTTCCGCGTTGGCTGGCCTGACAATGGTGTCGGGCGCCATCATGACCTATCATGGAAAATGGGTTGTGACAATATGGTATCAGAGCACTAGGTTCACGTAGGTCTCACAAGTTACGGGCAAAACCTAATAGAGTCTTGTATATCGGTACAGAGAAGTCTGTATTTATCTTCGAGAGGCTATAGGGTACTAGGAAAAACTACTCTTCATTCATTTCTATCATGCAGTGGTCAGTATGCTAAATTTCCCTCTTTTATTCTCTCACGGATGGTGAGGACTCGTACCGCCGACGTGCTGGACCCGGGAGGAACTGCTCCCCCCTATTGCTAGAGGCCGAGGTCTAGGCTGGGGGAGGGCACCGGCCCATGGTCGGGGATGAGGGTGCCCCAGAGCCATTTTAGTCATACCACCAGCAGATCCTGTGAGGGATCCCATTATTGAGGAGCAGGGTGAGGTACCTGCAGTTAAGCCTACCCTGGCAGACTTCATGACAGCACCGGGATTTCAGGAGGTCATGGGCCGCATGTTTTGGTTCATGGACACTATGACTCAGACTGGTTTATTTCCAACAGACCCAGCTACTTTGCAGGCAGGAGGGGGAGCACAGACCTCTACTACTCAGGCTCCAGGTCATGCAGCTGCGGTATATCAGACTCTGGGTGCACTACTCGCAGAGGGGGTTCAGCCAGTTGCTGTAGTGGCACCCCTGCCCAGGCCAGCGGTGGAGTTTGATCCGCAGAAGTTACTAGACAGATGGACCAAACTTCACCCTCCAATCTTCGGGGGTGAGCGTCATGAGGATGCTCAAGACTTCATCGATAGGTGCAGGGATAGACTGCATGCTATGAGGATATTGGAGTCGCATGGAGTCGCATGGATTCGACTTCACTACTTTTCAGCTTGAGGGCAGGGCCCGTAGATGGTGGCAGTCCTACGCTCTTGGTAGGCCTGTCGGTTCTCCTCCCATCACCTGGGGTCAGTTTGTACAGTTGTTCCTGGATAGGTATATTCCGCCCTCTGAGAGGGAAGAGCTGCGGTATCAGTTTGAGCACCTTTAGCAGGGTCAGATGTCTATGACCGACTATGAGGCGAGGTTTTCTGAGTTATCTCGCGATGCACTTATGATACTCCTTACGGATGCAGAGAGAGTGCGTAGGTTTGTTGCCGAATTGCAGCCCAGTATCCGATCTGGTATGGCCCGAGAGGTAGAGATGGGTACAGAGTATCAGCTTATGGTCGAGATTGCTTACCGGATTGAGGGGTATCGCCAGAGGGGTAGGGAGCAGATACAGCAGGACAAGAGAGCCAGATTCTTTGGAGAGTTCAGAGGTGCCCCAACTAGGGGCAGAGGTCAGTATGGGAGGGATCATCCCAGTAGGCCCCCATCTTCAGCACCACCATCTCCCGCCCGGGGTGCTCCACCGCCCGCCAGCTATTCAGGGTTCTTCCAGTGGGTATTCAGGTCCTCAAGGTTCTTCTGGTCCCTACTTCAGTGCTATGTCGGAGACTTCATATCATCCACCGGCTATCCAGGCTCCTCCTACGGGATCTACGAGTCATAAGTGACAGTCATCAGGGCAGCAGGTCACTGCACAACGTTGTTTTGAGTGCGGAGACCCCGGTCGAATGAGGAGATCTTGCCCCAGACTTAGGGGAAAGGCAATGTAGTAGGGGCAGCAGCCCATGACTCCAGCACCAGCAGCCCAGCCACCTAGAGGTGGAGGATAGACTGCTAGAGGCCGTCCCAGAGGTAGAGGTCAGACGGGTAGAGGTGAGCCTGCTATTGCTCAGACAGGTGGAGGCCAGCCAGTTGGCGCTCCAACTAGATTCTATGCTCTTCCAGCCAGGCCAAATACATTGGCCTCAGATGTCGTCATCACATGTATTATCTCCGTCAGCGGTAGGGGTGCTTCAGTATTATTTTATCCAGGGTCTACTTATTCATATGTGTCATCTCTATTTTCTCGATTCCTGGTCACTTCTCCTGAGCCATTGGATGTTTCTGTTCATGTGTCCACTCCTGTGGGTAATTCTGTGGTTGTGGACCGGATCTACCGGTCGTGTGTGGTTACTTTCTGTGGTTTTGAGACTAGAGCAGATCTTCTGTTGCTCGATATGATCGATTTTGAGGTTTTCCTAGGCATGGATTGGTTATCTCCATATCACGCCGTTCTAGATTTCCATGCCAAGATTGTTTCACTAGCGATGCCAGGATTGCCGAGATTAGAGTGGAAGGGTTCCACAATTGATACGCCTAGCAGGGTTATTTCTTTCCTAAAGGCTCAGCGCATGGTTGATAAAGGGTGTTTGTCTTATCTAGCTTATGTTTGATACACCACCGCAGAGTCTCCGACGATTGATTCAGTGCCAGTGGTCCAAGCGTTTGCCAATGTTTTTCCTTCTAATCTTCCGGGCATGCCTCCGGATCGCGATATTGATTTCTGTATTGACTTGGCTCCAGGCACTCAGCCTATATCTATCCCCCGTACCGTATGGCTCCTAAGGAGCTTAAGGAGCTGAAGGAGCAGTTGGAGGAGTTGTTGGCAAAGGGGTTTGTTAGGCCCAGTGTATCGCCTTGGGGTGCACCAGTGCTATTCGTGAAGAAGAAGGATGGGACTATGCAAATGTGCATTGATTACCGCTAGTTGAACAAAGTCACCATCAAGAACAAGTATCCATTGCCCCGTATTGATGATTTTTTTGACCAGCTGCAGGGTGCTAGGGTGTTCTCTAAGATCGACTTGAGATCAGGGTATCATCAGCTGAAGATTCGGCATTCAGATGTTCCGAGGACTGCATTCAGGACTAGATATGGCCACTATGAGTTTCTGGTGATGTCCTTCGGTTTGACTAATGCTCCAGCAGCATTTATGGACTTGATGAACAGGGTGTTCAAGCCTTATATTGATTCTTTTATCATCGTCTTCATTGACAACATCTTTATATACTCACATAGCATGGGGGAGCACGAGCAGCATTTGAGAGTAGTGCTTCAGACCTTGCGAAAGCAACAGCTTTATGCCAAGTTCTCCAGGTGTGAATTTTGGCTAGAGTCAGTCTTTGGGAATATAGTGTCAGGAGAGGGTATTAAAGTGGATCCAAAGAAGATTGAGGCAGTTCAGAGTTGGCCACATCCTACTTCAGTGACTGAGATTAGGAGTTTCATGGGGTTAGCAGGCTATTACCGGCGATTTGTGTGGGGCTTTTCATCTATTGCATCACCTCTGACCGGATTGACCCAAAAGGGTGCTCCATTCTGTTGGTTCGATGATTGTGAGGAGAGCTTCCAGAAGCTCAAAATGGCTTTGACTACGGCACCAATTCTTGTATTGCCTTCCGGTTCAGGGATTTATACAGTGTATTGCGATGCTTCTTGCATTGGCTTGGGATGTGTATTGATGTAGGAGGGCGATTTATTTCATATGCTTCACGTCAGCTGAAGGTTCATGAGAAGAATTACCATGTGCACGATTTGGAGTTGGCGGCGATTGTTCATGCTCTTAAGATATGGAGGCATTATTTGTATGGAGTGTCATGTGAGGTTTATATAGACCATCGCAACTTGCAGCATTTGTTCAAGCAGAGGGACCTTAATTTGAGGCAGCGCAGGTGGCTTGAGTTACTAAAGGATTATGACATTACCATTCTTTATCATCCAGGTAAGGCGAATGTGGTCGCGGATGCCTTGAGGAAAAAGGCGAAGAGCATGGGTATCTTGGCCTTCATTCCTGCTGAGATGAGACCATTAGCTCTGGACATCTGGTCTTTAGCTAACAGACTTGTGCGATTGGACATTTCGTAGCCCGGTCAAGTTGTAGCATGCGTGGTTGCTCAGTCTTCATTATTGGGGCAGATTAAGGCCTGACAGTTTGATGATCCATATTTGGCGGTTCTTAGAGAGACGGTACTTCAAGGAGGTGCCAAGGAGATTTCTATCGGCGAGGATGGTGTGTTACGGCTCCAGGGCCGTGTATGTGTTCCTAATGTTGATGGCTTGAGGAAGAGGATTCTAAAGGAGGCCCACAGTTCGAGGTACTCCATTCATCCAGGTGCCACGAAGATGTATCATGACTTGAGGCAGAATTACTGGTGGCAGAGGTTAAAGAAGGACATTGTAGAGTATGTAGCTAAATGTTTGAATTGCCAGCAGGTCAAAAATGAGCACCAGAGGCCAGGTGGCCTACTTCAGCGGATGCCCATTCCGGAATGGAAGTGGGAGCGCATCACCATGGATTTCGTGGTTGGGTTGTCGCGGACTTTGCGGAAGGTTGATTCAGTGTGGGTTATTGTGGATAGGTTGACCAAGTCAACCCACTTTATTCCAGTGGCGACTACTTACTCAGCGGAGAGATATGCTCAGATTTACATTCGGAAGATAGTTAGGTTGCACGGTGTGCCGGTTTCCATCATATCAGACAGAGGCCCTCAGTTCACTTCCCACTTCTGTAGAGCTGTTCAGAGTGAGTTGGGGACCCGTGTGGAGTTTAGCACGACATTTCATCCTCAGACCGACGGGCAGTCAGAGCGGACAGTTCAAATTTTAGAGGATATGCTTAGAGCATGTGTGATTGACCTTGGAGGGCAGTGGGATCAGTTTTTACCCTTGGCGGAGTTTGCATATAATAATAGCTATCAGTCCAGCATAGATATGGTCCCGTATGAGGCATTGTATGGTCGGCGTTGTCATTCTCCTATTGGGTGGTTTGAGCCCGTTGAGGCTAGGTTACTTGGCACAGATTTGGTACAGGATGCCTTGGATAAGGTAAAGTTGATTCAGGAGAGGCTCCGCACAGCTCAGTCCAGGCAAAAGAGTTACGCGGATCAGAAGGCACGTGATGTATCATTCATGATCGGCGAGAAGGTTCTCTTGAAAGTCTCGCCAATGAAGGGCATTATGAGGTTTGGAAAGAAGGGCAAGCTAAGCCCAAGGTTTATTGGCCCCTTTGAGGTGTTGAGGTGTTGAGTTGAGTTGGAGAGGTTGCCTATGAGCTTGCTTTACCTCCCAGTTTATCAGGAGTTCACCCAGTCTTCCATGTATCGATGCTTGGGAAGTATCATGCCGACTATTCACACGTGTTGGATTTCAGTACCATTCAGTTGGATGAGAGCTTGGGCTACGAGGAGGAGCCAGTTGCAATTGTTGATAGACAGGACCGCCAGTTGAGGTCCAAGAGGATTTCTACGGTAAGAGTCCAATAGAGGGGCCAACCGGTTGAGGAGGCGACTTGGGAGTCCGAGGAGGACATGCAGAGCCGATATCCCCACTTATTCAGCAGTCCAGGTACTTTTCTATGTCCGTTCGAGGACGAACGTTTGTTTAAGAGGTGGAGGATGTAACGACCCGACTGGTTGTTTTGCGTTTTAGAACCCTGTTCCCTTAAATAAAACTTCCCGCAATTGCTTTAACTAATTTATGACTTGAGGGGACGGGTGGTTCGGAAGTTAGAAGAGTTTTGAGCAAGAATATGTTCAATTGCTTCTTTAAGTCTTTCAAAAAAGGCCAAGTTTGACTTCGGTCAACTATCTTGGGAAACGGACCAGGATTCATGATTTGACAATCCCGAAGGGTCCGTGGGAAAATATGGGACTTGGGCGTATGCCCGGAATCGAATTCCGAGGTCCCTAGCCCGAGTAGTGAATGTTTCTATGAAATTGTTAATTTGAAGTTTTAAGAAATTAAATAAACTGAGTAATCATTGATTTCCTAGGTATCGGGCTTGGATTTTAGTTTCGAAACTTGGTACAGGTCCGAAATATCAGTTAAGACTTACCTGTAAAATTTGGTGTCTATCCGAGTAGTTTAACGGCATTTTGACCCGTTTGAAGAAAATTTAGAACTTGAAGATTCAATGATTTGATTCATTTGGTTTTGGGGTTGATTCCTTGATTTAGTGTTGTTTTGAGCGTTTCGAGGGTTCGAGTAGGTCCGCCTTGTGATTTCAGACTTGTCGGTATGTTCGGGCGGGGCTCGAGAGCCCCTAGCGTCAAATGGTCAAGGGTCGAGTGAAGTTGGAAACTTAGAAAAAGACTAAGATTGTTGCTTCTGTCATAACCGCATCTGCGGTTCTTGGAGCGCAAAAGCGGGACCGCAGATGTGATCGACTTATCGCATAAGTGAAAAGGGGTCAGGCTCTGGGAAACCGCAGAAGCGGCCCGGGGACCGCAAAAGTGGTTCCACTCCTGCGACCCCTAGACCGCAGAAGCGGTCCAGCCCAATCTTCCCAGTTCCGTAGAAGCGTCTCTCATTTCGCAGATGGGGGACCGCAGAAGCGGTCCCCTTAGCCGCAAAAGCGGAAATCGCTGGCAGTGGACTTTATTTAATTCGAGCTCAAGCTCATTTATTCCACACTTCTCACAACACTTAGGCGATTTTGGTGATTCCAAAAAGGGGGTTTCAACATAACATTTCAAGGTAAGTAATCCCCACTCACTTTTAGTTCAAATACATAAACATTAGGTAGATTTAACACTAAAAATTTTGTAAAATCAAGGGGTTAGAGCTAGACCTACGGTTTAATAAAAACTAAGATTTAATCATGTAATTTTCCATGTAATGAACTAGAAATCATATATTTGTGATCCTTACGTGATAGAGAACAACTTTCTTCGAAAAATCTCAGAATCCGAGCACGTGGGCTCGGTGTCGGAATTTAGGAAACTTGTGTTAAGGGTTAGGAAATTGCTTTAAAAGCTAGAATTCAACCTTGTAATCCGTTATTGACTAGTTCTTGCTTTATTTTAATTAGTTTGTGCTTGTTTGGCTACGAATTGAGGGTTTGGGCTTATTCTCGATATTGGAAGTGCGCTTCGGAGCGAGGTGAGTCTCCTTTCTAACCTTGTAAGAGGGAATTGTCCCCATAGGATTAATGAATGAATTACTATTGCTAAATGCGGGGGCTACGAACGCACTAAGTGACAAGAGTCCGTACGTAGCTACTACCATGTTGATTGTCCGGGTAGTTTAGGACCCACATCATGCTTTGTTTATAAGAGTCCCCATATTATTTTCCTAATGAGATCACTTAGGATGCGTAGAGACTTGAAAGGAAATAAAAGCAACTTCCACACTTGTTGAACATTGTATGGTATATCTGACTCTAATTGTGCCTTTATGTGTATTCTTAATATTGCCTGATATTTGTGGATCGGGCTGATTTCCTCGGTATGAATAGATGCATCTATAGGCGCGCCGTTGACCCTCGGCAAGTGCACAGTTTCTTTCTGTTGGTTCGGGTCGTCGCCTCGATACAATGTGCGCATGTTAATTATGGGAAAGCTTATACTTGCTTTATTTTGCTATTATCTCAAATGATAAATTATAAACTTGATGTAGTGAAGTACCTGACTTAAGACACTTGCCATAAACTGTTGATGCTTGTAATTCCCATGATTGGAACACATTATACTTAGATATATATTAATTGACCTTAGTAAGTATCGAGTCGACTTCTCGTCTCTACTTCTTCGAGATTATACGGGATACTTACTGGGTACATGTTGTTTATGTACTCATGCTATGCTTTTGTACTTAAATTTACAGGATTTGAGGCAGGTGGATCCGGACATCATTCTGGTGCATACCAATGGGCACGTCTGGGACTTCTACGGTGAGCTGCTTTCCTTTCATGCCGATCCGCAGCTGAAGAAGTCTTCCTTTGTATTTTTTTTGTTTGTTTCTGTCTATCCTGATTCAGACAGTAGAATAGTATATTATTCTTTTGTGTATATTCTACTAGTTGCCCGTAGCGAGTGACACCAAGTTCTGGCACACACGTTAGTAGACATTCATTTTTGGGCTGTACAACTATATTATTACAGTGTTATCACTCTTGGCTTTAGCCTTAACTTTGAAAAATTCTGTTATACTTAGTTTTTGATAAAAAGGAAAATGAGAACTTAATTATACTTCCGCGTTGGCTGGCCTGACAACGGTGTCGGGTGCCATCATGACCTATCATGGAAAATGGGTCGTGACAGAACTGCCTTATATTGGTATGATTGGGGTGGCTAGGAAGATTATGAGTGGAGAATACGAGAGTAAAGAAAGTATGGAAGAGGAGAAAGGTGTGAGTGAAGAAGAAGATTAAGTAGAACTACCATTTAATGATGGCGTGACTGGGGTAGTGAGGAGTATTATGACTATCAACTTAGGAAGCAATAGTGAAGAACAAAGGGAGAATATATTCCATACTACATGTGGGATAAAGGGGAAAACTTGTTCTATGATCATTGATAATGGTATTTGCGCTAATGTGGTATGTTCATACTTTGTGGAAAAACTGGGACTTGCATGCATGAAACACCCTACTCCCTATAGACTCTAATGGTTAAATGATAGTGGTGAACTAAAGGTAAAAAAATAATGAATGATTTCATTCAATTTTGGTACATATAAGGATTATATTCTTCGTGACATAATCCCTGTGCAAGCTTATCATATCTTATTGGGTCGTCCTTGGCAGTATGATGGGAATATTTTTCATGATGGAAGGAAGAATAGATATTCTCTTGAGCTTAATGGCAGGAAATTTACTCTTGCGCCTTTATCTCCTTCTCAAGTGTTTGAACATCAGAAGAGATCAAGGGAAACAATAGGAAAACCAAGGGGAGGGATAAAAAGTGAGCTTGATGGAAAAGAAAAGAAATGAGGCCAAGAGTTAGAAAAATAGAGAGATTGCCAAGAGAAAGAGAGAGAGGGCAGCAATTTGACTGAAGAGATAAAAAGGGGTTTGAGTGAAAAAAATAAATAGTCTTGGTGAAAGGAAAGAGGCTAAGGAAAGGGAAAAAAAGAGTTTCTATATAAAAGCCAAAGAGTGTTTAAATGCAAGAAAAGAGGGATTTGCCCATAATACTACTTACTTACAAAGAAGCTTTGATTGATTATGAATTACTAACTTCTTTTTTACCAAGTAGTATTTCTTCTCTTTTGCAGGATTTTGAAGATGTCTTTCCTGAAGATATTCCTAATGGATTGCCATCTTTACGTAGCATTGAGCATCAAATTTATTTTGTTCCTGGATCACAAATCTCAAATAGGCCTACTTATAGGAGTAATCCAGAAGAGACAAAAGAGCTTCAAAGGAAAGTTGAGGAGTTGCTCGAGAAAGTCTTTGTGAGAGAGAGCATGAGCCCTTGCTCTATTCCTATCCTGTTGGTACCCAAAAAAGATGGAACTTGGAGGATGTGCATGGATTGTAGAGTAATCAACAAGATAACGGTAAAGTATCGCCATCATATTCCTCATCTGGATGACATCTTATTTGTCTTATGTCCACGAATCTAGTGCAGAGGTTCTTTCCATGGATTCGGTACCAGTTTTTCGACAGTTTCCAGAGGTATTTCTTGCAAACCTACCAGGGATGCCACCCGACAGGGAAATTAACTTCTGTACTGATTTGGTTCCGGGCACTCACCCCATTTCTATTCCACCATATCGTATGGCCCCGCTATAGTTGAAAAAGTTGAAGGAGCAGTTGCAAGTGTTTCTTGATAAGGGCTTTATTAGATCTAGTGTCTCACCTTGGGGTGTGACCGTGTTGTTTGTAGAAGACGTATGGATCAATAAGGATGTGCATAGATTACCAACAGTTGAATAAAGTCGCCATCAAGAAAAAGTATCCATTGTTGCGGATTGACAACTTATTTGATCAGCTTTAGAGTGCCAAGGTGTTTTCGAAGATCGATTTAAGGTCTACATCAGTTGAGGATTAGGGAATCCAATGTTGCTAAGATAGTTTTTGGACTCGGTATGGGCATTATGAGTTTCTAGTGATATCATTCGGGCCTACTTCCCTAGCAACATTCATGGATTTGATGAATCGGGCTTTCAAACCCTATCTGGATTCCTTTGTGATTATTTTTGTTGATGATATCTTGATCTACCCCCGCAGTCGAGAGGAGCATGAGTAACATCTTTGGATCGTTATTTAGAATCTGAGAGACAACCAGTTATATGCTAAGTTTTCAAAATACGAGTTTTGTTTGAGTTCAGTTGCTTTCTTGGGTCATGTTGTCTCAGCAGGTGGATCCTACAAAGATTGAGGCAGTCAAGAACTAGCCTAGACCCACTTCAGCCACAAAGATTTGTAGTTTCTTGGGATTGGAAGGTTATTACCATCGGTTTGTGGGAGGGTTTTCATTTATAGCAGCCCGATTGACCAGGTTGACCCAGAAGGGTGCCCCGTTCAGATGCTCAGACAAGTGTTAGGCGAGCTTTCAGAAGCTCAAGACAGCTTTGACTACAGCGCCGGTGTTGGTGTTGCCCACGCATTCAGGGCCTTATACAGTATATTGTGACACATCTCGTATTGGACTTGGTATGGTATTGATGCAGGGTGGCAAGGTTATTGCATATGCTTCATGGAAACTAAAGGTTTGCGAGAATAATTATCCTATTCATGACTTGGAGTTGGCAGCCATTTTCACGAGCTAAAGATTTGGAGTAACTATCTATAAGGCATGTCGTGTGAGGTATTCACGGATTATAAGAGTTTGCAGTATTTGTTCAAGAAAAAGGAGCTCAAATTGAGGTAGAGGAGGTGGTTGGAGCTATTGAAAGACTATGGTATCACCATCNACAATTTCAAGAATTTTGTTGCACTCTTTTATTAACTGGTCACATAATAAATCATATTAAAAGCACAAAATTTATGCATTAAAATTTTCAATTTTTACATTTTTATTAATATTAATGCATTTTGGGAAAAAAACAAATAGAAGAAAAATCGGAAAAAATAATTCATTTTAGCTTTTATTGTTTTAATTGAAAATTACTACAAATGGGTTATTAAATAAATTTTAGAGTATAATTAGTATAATTATCAAGTTTAATTTCAATATTTAAAATCAGAAAATAAAAAAATAAATA
>MU755920.1:3877-22159 GCA_026770625.1 Nicotiana glauca | reverse complement strand
TCAAATCAAGGCGGATTCAAGCCTAAGTTTCAACTAAAACTTCCGAAACCTATATTCCATCAAAAACCCGACCAACCGACGTCCGAATGACCTGAAAATTTGCAGACATATCCAAAATCACCTAACAAAGCTACTGCAACTTTCGGAATTCCATTCCGACCCTCGGATCAAAATCTCACCTATCGACCGGAATTTGCCAAAATTCCAACTTTGTCAATTCAAGCCTATTTCTACACCTGACCTCCAAATTCGATTCCGATCGCTCTCCTAAGTCACAAATCATCCCTCGAAGCTAACCGAACCATCGGAATTAGATTCCGAGCCCTCTAACTCACAAGTCAACCTCCGGTTGACTTTTCCAATCTATTCCTTCATTAAAGAGACTAGTCGTCCCATTTCCTACCAAACTCGATCCGAATTGACTCAAATTAACCAAGCACATATACTGAAACATGAACAAGCATATAACGGAGAAAACGGGGCGGTAACTCACGTGACGACGAATCGGGTCATCAGAGTAAGCTCCAGTTGCTCGGAGTTACTAGGTCTATACTTTGGAGTCCATTTTATATTTATAGGTTTTATGGGTAGGTCGAGGCCCTGTCCCGACTATGATACAGTTCATCTATCTCTAGAGGCTCATATACAAGTCCTATATAGTTTGTATATCAGTAGATGTTCATGACGGCCTCGTCAGCCTGCACACACACACACACACACACACACACACACACACACACACACACACACACATATATATATACACACACACATATATGAGCTTTTAGGTATGTTTACTCCTCAGATGAGAGAGGCGATATTTTTAGATGATTGAAAATATGGCCTCATCGACTTAGGTTGAGGCTTACCCCTCTAGGGATCACAGTTATAGAGTGGTACGCTCAGGCCGAGTATGGAACCGAGTTCCATCCATGTCTCTTCAGGTTTGGGGCGTGACACACGTGTAGAGATTTGAGAAAAAATGAGTTTGCTTGAAGAGGAAAAGAACAAAAATTAGAACTTAGAGAAAAAATGGATTCCGTGCTAGTGGTAGTTCTCATCTTGTTTGTGCTTAAAGAAATTGGGAGGTGGGGTTTGGTTCAACATAAGTGTGGGGTTTGAATTGCTAATGTATATGTATTAATGTGCTTAGGGAGGTGTCACTATATTCAAATCTATCCTACCCATCCCACAACCTATATTACAACAAAGTAAAGTCCTACTTGATCCTTGACGGAATGAGCTCAATTAGTAGAGTATTACACTACGGGTAAGCCTATGGCACGTCTTCTATGGCATATGAATTCTATTTATGAGAGTGAGTTAATTCTTTCTATCTTTATTTCCTATTTGTTTTTGAAATTACCGTGTGTGGAACTACTCTCTAATATTCGCGTGAAGGCACATGATATGCGAAGGTTAGGTGAATTCTTTGACCTCTATCTTTGAGTAAGTGAGTAGGTTGTGAGAAATGCATGGTACTTTTGAGTTGAGTCTTGATGTTAGGATGTTATGATACAGTGCTTAGTCTATTTTAAATATTCTTGGCATGATGCGTTTGTAAGTTGTCTGATAAAAAGGTCGTCTCTATGTGAAGTACAGTTTGATTGCTCGAGGACGAGCAATAGTTTAAGTGTAGGGTATGTTGCACCCTATTTTGCGCTAGTCAAGACATGATTCAAATTGTAGTTCCTCTGTTGTTGATAAAAGAGAGTCGTCACCTAATAGTTAAAGGTATACTAGGATACCTATTTAATTGCTAAGTTATATTTTATTATTAGTCTACTAACCGATGAAAAAATGGATAAGGTTTCTTGTTCTTCTGAGGGGAATATGTTAGGCAACCCTTACAATATACCTAGGGTAGCTCCATAGGATTTTGGAATCAATTATTTATAAAATGCTTTAATTAGTGATAAGGAGCGTTGCTTATTGTATACCTAAGTATACTATTGATAATGAATGTGAGATCCTAAAGGGATACAAGTTTATGAAGAAGTTCACGAGACATATTGAAAGAGTTTTGGAATTGGTATATAAGTGGTATACGTTTACAAGAGAGATTGAGTTATGAAATTACTTTAAGTTGGGGAATGGCTATTTGTATAATACTAAAGGGATGTTTATAAGAGATGGATCCTAAAATTACCTTTGATTCAGAGGGCTTTTAAAGAAGAAGTTATTTGCCAAAAATTCCTTAAGGGCGATAGTTCTTGAAATTCTGATTTTTCCTTTTTTGAAAATGAAGCTGAGATATGATTTCCCCTTTTGAAATAGAGATGTTGTTCAGCTAAGCTCTGGATTTTTAAAATCTTTAAGGAAAGAAAGGTGAGCGAAAAACATAATAACTTGCGAGAAGATTAGAATGAGTGAGTTAAGGATCTACTTCTAACCGATTTTCCTTTTAAATCCTATATTATTTAAGGCTTCCTAAGTGTATATGATATTAAAACATAAAAAACATGGGATCTAATACATGAGTGTTATATAGATGAGATATAAAATAATAACAAAGACATAACTGTAATTGTTAAAATAATAGAAACAATAAAGTATACCAATGAGATAGCAAGTAATGACAAAGAGTTGAGGGAAAGGGGACTGGACTTTGTGATTGGGCCTCAAGAAGGTAGGCCCAGTAGTGAAGAGATGTGAATACAACTGACTTTGGACTCATCGACGAGATGCAATAAGGCTGGAATTGGGCCTGAGTTCATCAGGAACTCAGAGGCCCAAACAGATGTACATGTTAAAAATAAGAAAGCCATTGGACACACTTTTAGTGTATTTAGCATATTCTAACTACAAATCATACTTTTATGTACATGACAAATACAAAAATAGATTACTGAAGCCAGAATAAGATTAATATGGTAGAGAAAATTATATATTAATGTGATGGCTTTACTTAGCAAATAATTCATATTGGAAACCTTTCATTTTCATTAAACAATAAGGAGGGAGGCCCACTTAAAGTTGATGCTCCCTTTGGATCCCTTGACACTTCAAAGTTCTCAAGGAACTCAAGGCCCAGTGAAATGCTTGTGCCATAGAGGAAAGCCCAACCTAAAGTCTAACTCCGCTCCCAAATCCGCTTAATCACTAACGACATATTTTCCTTACGGGTTTAAGTGCCAATGGGGTCCTTCCAAGGCAAACCAAAATACTAAAGTACTACCTACACAAGTAAAATGCTTTCCTCTTAATGAAATAATACGAGAGAATGTAGATTACTTTGATATTATATAAGGAACACATATAAAGTAAACCTAAAGGGGGAGGGTTGAATTCAGAACACATAAAGATGAGAAACAAGAGTCTCATATCATACTGCTACGGGAGTAAGTCATTAAGGGAATAACATATTCAGAAAAGAAAGTGAGCCTGGAGCTACTCATAGAGATAGCAATACAAGAGATGCAGATACCCCTATCTTAGCAAACTGCTGTAAACTACTTAGTTTGTTATTAACACATGCAAGGATTAAAAATACTACTTAATAACTAAAAGATCAACAAAATAGATTCAGATAAGCAGTCATGGACAATCATTTTTATCAAAGGCATCAGGAATAAGTTTAAACCCTCAACAAGATTGTCAATTCATTGATTTAAACATGGATCCCTAAAATCTCAACATGGTCATGCTTCTAACAGTATTAGTAGGTCATCATGTTCAGATAATATCAACAAATGAACTTTATAAGATTTGAGTGTCAAGTTCAACTTCTGGTTAACAATAAGGAGAATGACTAAGCATAACACACAACTCAAGACAAAACATGGATAATGAAGCAGGAGAGGATGATTTGATAGGGTTTCATGACCTTGCATAAATTTGTGCAAGGTTTATTGACTGATTTACCATGGCGATTTGAGAGGAAATAAGATTAAAGAGGAAAGAAAAGGATCTGAGTATCAGAGAAATGATATATGGTTTTGAGAAAGGGGGTGGGGCGTCTAAAAGATTAAAGCCAAGGAAAGGGATCTGGGTCGTTGGATCGTTTGACCAACGACCCTGATAAATTGAGGTATGACATAATTAAAAAAATTAATTCCGGGAAAAAATGGAAATCATTGGATCTGTGTGATCTAACGACTAAGACAATATCTGATACTAGGTCGAGATTAAACAGAAATAGAGATAATTTGTGACAGTTAATGATTTGAGTCAACGTCTCAGATTGCTTGTGTTTGTTTTATGAGTGGGATTAGAGGGTGAAATGTCGCGACCTGGTTGGTTCGCAAGGAGTGGCATGTATTGTCAACTTAGAATGAGATGTGGTGTTTGGACTAGGTCAATCCTGAATTGAACTTGGTATTTGAGCTAATAATAATTTAACTAATAGTCATTTTGTATTTAGTTAAGGAATTGTAATTGTAGCCTTTTAGTTTTTAACTCTTTCTGAAATCAATTTAAGTAAACTTAATAATTTCAATAAAAATTTGGTAAAATTATAATTATTATATATGTTACTAATTATTTGAATTATTTATCTATAAATAACACTAATTTTGAATTATAGCATGAATTATAGAATATTAACATAGTAACCTAATTCACTTGAAATTAAGGAGTAACTTTGTCAAATTAATTATAAAACCTATTTAATGTATAAATTAAAGTTATTTTCATAATATTAAATAAATTTGTAATTAATAATATTAGTACTATGCAATTAATTTTGAAACTTAATACTTAATTAATCTAAAAATAGATATTCATTTATTGAAGAAGGGTCAAAATTGACCATCAACGGTTGCCCTTCTTTGACACGAGACGACGAAAGAGTTTTCAGGCAAAAAATTGAACCAAAGCTAATTTTGTCCCGACGTTAGGCATGCTTTGCAAGAGTGGCATTAAAATTATGAGTTGGAGAATTGAGTTGAGGAAGAATCTAGGAATGTTTGGGAATATTGGGCCGAATTCAGGATTTGAATTGTTTACATACCTCGGTCTTGACGAGGATTAGGCCTCATGTAGTTCTAGAGTAAGAATTTTGAGGAAGCGACAATCGCAGGAATTTCCCCAGTATCATATTGTGACGATACGAGAAGATGGAAGATTGGCCATTCATGATAGCTTGAATTATGTAGCCTCAGAAAGTTTTAGCTCACTGGTCGTCTTGAGTTGGGATCTTGGGCCCAATACTGAGTTGGCTGTGTCCATAGCATTATAGTTTGGTCTGCAGCTAAGAAATAGTTCCACAATGTGGTGTTTGTCCCTACAAAACAAAATAAATTACACGCATACTAATATATTGTAATACAAAATATATTAAGACGCGATATAAATGATACCGGAATGATGATGCATGGCCGTGGCGACTAGTTATTTGGGTTTGGGATGATGGGACACTTGATCCTGACTCAATTTATTAGCGGGTTGTGTACCGTTCCACAGCTATCAGAGCATTTTAAAATTGTCTCCACTTGTTGGGAGAGCTTGATTGGTAAAGTATGTATCCGCTTGTTGGGAGAGCTTTGCATTGAGAAATGTCTCCGCTTGTTGGGAGAACTTAATTTGTAAAGTGCATCTCCGCTTGTTGGGAGAGCTTTGCGCTGAAATGTTAAGTATTCTCCGCTCGGGAGCGATCGAAATCATGGTTAAGGCTACACGAAACATAAAAATATTTCAAGTAATACCCAAATGAAATATAAGCATGCCCAAGAGATACTCTTGATTGTGAAGCTTGGTAGCGGATATTTAATTGGCTGAAGGTTGGTGACGTGGTTTGCAATTGTCTATTCCAGCATGCATGATTGATGAAATGGTGTTGTAAGTTGCTTTTCCTTGGCGAAGTTTGCAGTTTGCTACATACAAGGCTCTAATTGGCAAAACTGACGTTTGATTTGTACAAGGTACTCCGATTGGTTGAGACGACCGTTTACTTTATATATTTAAACAAATATTTTGAAAATACTTGTTTCTTTTAAGGCACATGCCATTGTTATGGATTATAACATGTTAATAAAGGTTCTTCACGCACGAACATATCCCTTCAAGCACTTCATCTCGTTGCTTTTGATCTTCCATGGTGTTTCTAACTACGTGGCTATTTGTTGTTGCAACTCCATCCTAATTAAGGCTAATGCATTACAACAACTTTCTAATAGTATGATCGAACCCTTTCAGGTTGCCTACGTATCTAAAATAGAATCAGGTCTGAACGTAGTTCATGGGATAATGATAAAATATGATCAAACGATCGAGGCAGATTCATGTAGGCTACGTATTAAAAATGAAATCAAGTCGGAATGTAGTTCAATTACAATAGATACAAAATGATGAGATTAAGAAATAAAAATGGCCGAGTCTGACATAGATAGCCTACGTATCCAAGTGGAATTAGGCTAGAACGTAGTTCAATTACAAAAGACGACTGAATCCGATAAGGATTTCCTACATATTCCTTTCTGAGGAAATCAAGTCGATGTAGTTCCTAAACAACATACAAAAATGACATTTGATTTTTCTATTACAAGAGAAATGGGAGAAAAACTGAATACTATGTGAGTTGCCTACGTGTCTTTCCGTGAGAAGTCAGGTTGAACATAATTTTGCTAGATTAAAAGCCTAACTCTATCTGTCTTCAGATGAAATATCTCTTGATTACATCTAAGTTGATTCACTTAATGCTGAATCTTCTATCTATTTCTGCTAAAATTAGAGCTCTACCGGACAACACTCTTTGGACTATGTAAGGACCTTGCCAGTTTCTTTCAAACTTCCCTTTAGCTTCTTCTTCACGGGGAAAGATTTTCTTCAGAACCAATTGCCGCAGTGTGAATTGGCGAGGATTCACTCTTATGTAAAATGCACTAGTCATCCTGTTTTGGTATAACTGGTCATGATATACTGCATCCATTCTTTTCTCGTCAATGAGCTTGAGTTGTTCTTTCCTTACCCATATCCATTTTGCATCGTCCAATTTTGCTTCTTGAATGACTCTTAATGACGGTATTTCGTATTCTGCGGGTATCACTGCTTCAGTGCCATAACGAACATGTATGGCTTTGCCACATTAGATTTTCTCATGGTAGTCCAATAACATAACAAAGCGAAAGGTAGCTTCTCGTGCCATTGTCTATGATTTCCTACTATCTTTCGCAGAATCCTCTTGATATTCTTGTTGGCTGCCTCGAATGCCCCATTAATTTGTGTTCTGTAAGGTATGGAATTGAGGTGGATGATTCTAAACTTCTTGCATATTTCTCGCATGAGGTTGCTATTAAGGTTAGCGACATTGTCAGTGATGATGGACTTTGGTAACCCAAATATGCAAACGATGTTGTTTCGGAAAAAATCTGCCACCACCTTCTTTGTGACGGCCTTGTAAGTAAATGCCTCGAACCATTTGGTTTAATAGTTGATGTCTACTAAAATAAAATGATGTCTGTTTGACGTTGTAGGCTCTATGGTTCCTATCACATCCATGCCCTCGGTGGCAAAAGGCTAGGGTGAACCCATTATATTTAACTCATTTAGTGGAACCCGGATGAAATCTTTATAAATCTGGCGTTGGTGACACTTCTGCACATAGAGTATACTGTCTCTTTCCATAGTCATCCAAAAGTATCCAGCTCTCAGAATCGTTTTGGATAACGTGAACACATTCATGTGGGGTTCGCACGTCCCTACATGTATTTCGTCCAATAGTCTGGTTGCTTCGGCAATGTCTACACATCTCAGAAAACCTAAGTATGGGGTCCTCATATATAAGCCTTCCCAGTTGAGGAAAAAGTGGGTTTCCAACCACCCGAGGGCTTGTTTTTGACCGTTAGTAGCATTTTCTGGGAACTCCTAGGTCGGAAGGAACTTCTTGGTGTCGTGATACCAAGGTTTACCATCTAGCTCTTCATTCACATGGAACTAATATGTATATTGATCCTTGATTTCTATCTTGATGGGGTCAATGTAGTTCTTGTCTGAATGCTGAATCATAGATGTTGAACTCTGTCCCAAACTTGCAATATGCTCTGGCACAAAAACCTTTTTCCTAGAGCTAACAGTGCGAATTTTCCTTTTTGGAGGCTGATATCCTATCCCAGCCCTTCCTTTTTTCTCATTGTGTTCAATTGGCTCTGTGATTCCATCTGACTTGGCTCCTAACCCTGTTCCTAGCCTATATCCATATTTCATCATCTCCCTTATGGCCATCTTGGACCTATACAATGATTACATTCCCAAATTCTATTCAGTCTTCTCCTTCTCAGTTGTCTGCATGATTTCTATAGCGTGAAAGCCGAATCTATCTAGTCCCTCAATGAATGGGACATCATACTCTAAATAGGTGGAGTGACCCCACTTGTCATAGACCACGATCTCCTGGCATCCCCATTTGTATTATATGCATTGGTGCAAGGTAAATGGCACGACCTCTGCCATATGTATCCAGGGCCTTACCAACATCAAATTGTAGGAAGAGGAGATTTCCATCACTTTAAATAACACTGGAAAATCGACCAGCCCGATTTGCAAGGCTAGATAAATTTCCCTAATAACATCCTTTTGTGAGTCATCAAAGGCCCTCACCCTTACGTGGCTTTCCTTGGCCTCTATCAAATGAATTCCCAACTCCCATGGGGTGGAGGGCAGGAAAATATTAACCCCTGACCTCCCATCAACCAACACTCAAGTTACCATTTTATCCCCACATTTAACGGTAATGTAGATAGCCTTGTTATGACTTGCGCCTTTGATACGAAGTTCGTCTCTTTTGAAAGTGATCATGTTTTCTTCTACCATTTTCCTAATTATCGTGGATAATACCTCACTGGTGGTGTTACTTGGTACACTTACCCCGCTTATTACTTTCAACTAAGCGTCCTTATGGCTATCAGAGATCATCACTAGATCCATGATGGATATCTGCACTGGAGTTTTCTTTAACTATTCTTCCATAAAATACTCTTTACTCGACAACCTTTTCCAAAACTCCCCAGCTTCTGGGTCTGTTATGCTCCTCCTTGGAATTTGTTCTCTCCCTAGATTTCCTCGATTGACCTCTTTAGGGGAGTAGCATCTCCCATACCTAGTCATAACATGGGCTGCGATAGAGTCTGTCATTTTGGCTTTTCCCCTTTGCTGATAGATCCATGGGAATTCACGATCTTCTTCATCTTGAATAGCATCTGCAGGTTGCTGCATATAAGTTTGAACTATCACTGTAGTCTTTAGTTGTACTGTAATGATAAGAGCCTTTTTAGGAGCGATCTGTGCGGCTTCTACATTTTTTATAGTGATAATTGTTCCCTTCGGGTAATATTCTCATCTAACGTGATCATGTTAGCTCCATGGTTTGGATGATTTGTCAATGGGTTGTGATTTACATTAGGTGGAGTTGGAGTGCACTGGATAACTTCGCTCTTGATCAAGGTTTCAATTTTATTTTTCAACTTGAAAGAGTCTTCAGTATCATGCCCCGGTACATTGGAGTGATACACACATCTCTTAGTGGCATCAAAATATTTGAAGGGATGTTCAGGAACCCTTCCCTCAATTAGGTGTATCAACCCTGCTCTTATCAACCTTTCAAATAATTCATCTAGAGGCTTAGTAATTGGGGTATAGGTTTTGGGACCCCTTTCTTCAGAGTTGGGACGAGGACATGATGCATACATAGGTCGGTTTTGGACAGGAGCATATTGTCATTGTGGGTTTTCGCTATTGTTGGCTTCAGAAGGGTTTTATTGTGGTTGAGGGTGGTAGTATGGCTGGGTAATATTGACTAGAGAATAAGCGGGTGGTGGTGAGTAGTTGTTTGGGGAGTATGAGGTGCTTTCATGAGATGGGTTAGTTTTATAGTAGGGTACGACTGCTCAGAACTCTTCTTTTTTTTTTCTTTTCACTACTGATCGATCCTGACTAGATGGCTTTGCTGGCCGCTTGCAGTGCTACAATAGATTGCGCCTTACCAGACTTTATGCCCCTTTCTAGGAAATCTCCCATCTTAACCAGCTGGGGGAACTTTTGACCCATTATTCCAATACTCTTTGCAAAGTATATTCCCTCTTTGGCTCAGATGAAGTAATTAGTTAGTTCACTGTCGTCTAGTGACGGTTGTGCCCTAATATCTTCGGTCCTCCACCATCGTGCATATTCTTAAAATGACTCACATAGTTTTTTTCTGCAGGTTCACCAACATGAATCAATCAGAAGTGATTTTTGTAATGAATTAAAAATGGTTCATGAAGTCCTCCACCATATCTTGACAAGTTTCTCCAATTCCGCGACTCCTGTGGGGTATACCAGGTGAGTGCTTCTTTCGTCAGACTCCTTATAAACGATTTCATCCTTAATTTCTCATTTCTCCCCACTCCGACTAATTTGTCACAGTAAACTCTTATATGTGTGTGAGGGTCCCCTATCCCATCGAATACATCGAATTTCGGATGTTTTTACCCTACTAGCATATCCACATCTGGGTGAATACACATGTCCTCATACTCTAGGCTTTCACTTTCTCGGGCAACTTGGAGACTCTTCATTTGCTTTCTCAATATTTGCAACTGCTCAGATACCGACTCTTCTTCCTTACTTTTGGCTTCTCTATCCATACGACATATTGATCAATCTCACATGGAACCCTGACAATGACGGGTGCTGTAAAGGTAGGTTCAGTAACGATATGTACAAGGGGAATGTATCGCTCATGAGTAGGGGCATGTGTCATGAGTATGTGCTGGTGGGTGGGGAATATGACTCCATCACGAAGAGGGGTAGTTGAATTAGTTGTAATAGGCAGTTTTTTTTTTGTTTGTGTTTGAGGGTATTGTGGTACGTAGGGAGTATGAATAATGGGATTTGGAGGGTTACTAGAGGTATGACTTGAGTGGTTGGGGTTGAGGTTTGAATGTTGTTGTTTCGGCATGATGTCGAAGGAAAATGATCTGGAAGTAAATCCAAAGAAGGGAATCTGGGTGGTTGAGGAAGTGTTGTCACGGCCAGTGTGGAAATTCAGTGATATCATGTATCTCTTCTCATAAGGATTCCATTTCCTGGGCCATCCTGCCCATGTGCTCATTATTCTTAATAATGTCCTTTTCCCCCGATCGCCCCGGGCTGTCAGCTATGACCAGAGCATGTTTAGTTGGGTCTTCTGCAGCTGACATCTTTCCCTTAGACCTTAGATTGTGTGGTCTCTCTATTAGTTTTAGTTGACGCAAAACAACTTTCTTTTCTTTTTGGGAGTTAATATAAATCAAAATAAAATAAGAATAAAGTAAAGAAAAAGTTCAAGAGTTAGTTTCTTCATTTATGCGAGCACGAAATCACATATAGCAGATAATTCGTGCATTACAACTAGCGCGTTCCTAGAATTCGAGAGTACCTCTCATTGCCTGAGATAGAGCCTAATTTGCAGATGTTTGATAGACATTTAGACTTGACATATTTATATATGAAGCAACTTCGTTTCATTGATAATTTGGACCGATACAAGTGGGAAAATGGATTACATCATAGAGAAACTAGGGATAGGGGTACAAAGTGGGAAAGGGAAATCAACCCATTCTAATAATCATCCCCCGAGTCACTTATTGTACCCTTCTTTTCCTCTGGCTCCTCTTCTGGATTCTCCTCCAGTTCTTCCTCATCATTGTTGAATTCAGGCTCCCCCTCCGGATTTTCTTCTGATTTTGTGCTTGACTCTATCTTGATGCATTCTACTACCCAATCATCCTCTTCAGCTGGTGGCAACATATGGTCAATGGATTCTGGGACCACTTGATGATGCATTGATGTGCTCACAAGATAATATGGTAGGATCTCATGGTAAATCTGCAAAGCAACCACCGTATTCTCTAACCAAGCTATACCCTCTCTGCTCAGGCATGCCAGTTCTTCCTGTTCATTAATCTAGACATAGTACTCGGGGGTGCACTACGAATTTTTACCCATAGGCATTGTTACAAGGTCATTCCACTCTTCTTGTAGTTTCCTTATCTAGGAATTGGAATTTGGCCATTGTAGTCATCCTTGCATAGATTCATCCTTATCCATAGAGGCACATCTTGGATCATACCAAATTGTCTGAGGACCCGCAAAGGTGAGTATGGTTGAATTCCTTCTAATCCGATAAACTTAATGAAGTACTTTTGGGGAGTCCTCAAGATTGCTCTTCTGCCTAACTAAGAGAGTTTCCAGTTGATCTATTCTCTTGTCAGATTTATCAGTGTTTCCCTTCATTCTTCTTTCCCATGTGTGGAGATCCAGTGTCTCATTCTTTCATTATGGTTGCAGTTCATATTACTGACACCCACGAATTAGTTGATAGTGGCCTCCTACAGGAAGAAGTGTTCAGTAGCCCCAATCTGAAGCAGCAAGATGCATCTTTTTTAAAAAATTGTATCCTTGTGAACATGGGGATAAAGCTCTTAGCATCTTGGCTATCACCATTGGCACCAATGTAGGTTGAAGATTTCCACGAAAGGTAGACATGACCACTAGTAGTAGGTTGATGTTGATACGACCCCTTTGCTGTAGTAAGACCAATAATTCCAATAGTTCCTGTGAGCACGTGATTTTTGCCCTAAGCAAATTATTCCTAAAATCCAAACAAAATAATTTTTCTTTATTTTTACAATTTTTGATGTTTTTTGCATTTTTGTATTAATTAGTTGCATAATAATTCATATTAAAAAATACAAAAAATATGCATATGCATTAGGATTTTTAATTTCACAATTTTGGTATTAAGGCATTTTAGAATAATTTAAGGAAAATCAAAAATAGCATCTTATTGTTTTAATCGAAAATTACTATAAAATAGCTATTAAATAAATTTTTAGAATTTAATTAGTTTTAGTTTAATTTCACAATTTAATAAAATCAGAAAATATATGTAAAATTGAAAAAGAAAAATAAAATACAAAATACAAAATGAAAATGCAATAAAAAAATGTGTGAAGGAAATATAAAAAATAAAAGAACAAATTGTGAAATGGATTGTTAAAAAAAATTTGGGCTAATTACTCAAACCCAAACCAAAAATACCCCAAAACCCAAAACAAAATAAACGTCCAGGCCCAACATTATTCCCTACCCGGTCAACCCCAGCTCTAAACCAAATGACGATGTTTAAGAAAGCTCAATCCCAGCCCTTGAAAACATTGATCCAACGGTCGGGTGGCTTGATTTCATTAAAAGAAAAACGACGTCGTTTAATACTCATCCAATCTCAGCCGTTAAAATTGGCTCATCCAACGGCTGAAGTTCATTAATGCCTTTTAATATATTTCATATACCAAACTAAAATCAGAAAAAATATTTTCCACCCTTTCACCCTTCGTCTTCCTCAGCCGCCTCTAATCCCCTGACCAAACCCGCCGGAACCCTACCGGCGAAAACCGTTACCTTTACCAATCAGTCCCCAAATAACACCACAAGACCGCCTTAAGCCCCTGATCCCACCCCTCTACTCCTTTTCTTCCAAATCCTTCTCAATCTTCTCGAATATCCAAAAACGTATCGCCGGAACCCTGATTCCGGCGAACACGACTTCACTCAAACTAACCAAAAATCACACCACAGTTTCTTCTTGACACCCTCAACCCTATTATGAAGATCTTGAGTCCGAAATTCAACTGAAGCGTTCCAAATAAGAGTTTGAAGATTCTCCGGTGAGGAAAAATAGCCACAAGATCTCCTTGGTTCTTGGAAATTTTGGCGATTAAAAAAAAAAGAAAGAAAAGAAAAAAAAAGACTGTCCAAGTTCAAGAAAATTAAGTTTTTTTCCTTTTCTTTTTTCTGTTTTCTTCGTCTTTTATTTCTTGCATGTGATTATATGTTTTTAATTTCTATTTGTTACTAAGGTTTTCTGATTCTTGTTAAGATAATAGCATCTTAATTTCTGATATTGATATTAGGTTTTTAATTAATAGATTTTGATTAATTTTGATTTAGTAAATAGATTGATATCAAAATTATTATAATTGGATTTTCAGTGTGATTTTAATTGTTTGTTTCGTTAGCTTCTAAAATTAGTCGATTATGATATTTGTTAGTATTAATTAGTTTGAGTATTTTTGGATTAATTGACAATAATTAGTTGATTTGGTTATAGCTCTTAAATGATAATCAGTAATTAGTTAGAATTAAAATTAGATTCTGATAATTAGTTTGTTAAAATCTGGAGTTTAGGGGTAAAAATGGTAAAAGGGCAGTAGGTTAATTTGTAAATCTGATCTAGATTCAGGGATCTTTTGGATACATAAAAAGGGATAATAGTAATAAATCATAGGAAGTGAGGTAGTTTGGGTATAGGAAAAGGGCAATAGGGTAGATTTTTAAGAGAAGTGAGGGCAAATAGGGGCTTATACTAGGATAGAAGATTCAAGATTGGGGTGTTAGCATAATTGTTCATAAATAAGGTTAGTTAATTGAATTACAAGTAAAGGAATAAGGGTTTGAGTGAAATAAAAGAGGGACCATAGTGTAATTAATAAAATTTGAACTTACCTCCAAATTTAAATCTATAAATAGGCATCAATATGCCTTATTTCAGGGGGGTTTTGAAATCTGAAAGTCTTCCTCTTAAGCAATCTCCCTTCATAGCTCAAAATTTCAAAACTCATAATCTCAAAAATCCAAAAATATTAGAATCACTGTTACATTGATCTTCTAGTTAAATTTTGATCTGCATATTAGTTGCTAGAGATTTTTAGAAGCAGTTCTAGTCTATATTCAAAGCTTGAGGTTGATTCAATTGAATTCGATTGCCTATTTGCTGGTTTAATCATTTTTGAGTATTTCTGGGCATGTTGTGGAGCTATTCTTGGGCTAATCACTGACTGTTAATTGCTGTTACTGTTCAAAATGATCTAGAATCTCATTGTCATCTCTATTATTTTCCAGGTACATATTTACTCATATTGATGTTCTTCAAGTTTGAGCAATGAAATAAGTTCAACTGTTATTTGTAAAGATCTGCTGGCAGTATATATATTTTAGTATAATTAGATTTGAGCAGATATAGAATTTATATATGATAATTTGTATTCAATAGGATCGCATAAGTTTATAGTGGACTGTTATAATCAGGACTTTGCATCTATTAATTTTAATTTTGCTGTTAATTACACAATTAGGTCTTAGTTAATTGTCCATTGATTTATTTTGGACTGAATTGATTTGGATTGTATAAAATTGTACAGACCGAGGAATAGGAATATTTCATACTGTTATATAGACTGTATAACTCGGACTTTAAATGTATATGAGAAATCGCTCACTTATATTCTGTTGAGATAGGTTAATTTCACTTAGTATGGTAAAACTTTGAATTCAACAGGAGTTAGGACTAAAATGATCACAACTCATTCATGTTGTTTAAATTGAATAAGAAATCGGTAGTTTATATTTAATTAATAAGTCTGTTGGTAAATGCTCAAAGAAATCAGTATAGCTGTGTACGTTCCAGGGATAAAAAATGTACAAATATGATTTCAAATCACTCTTAAACTCTGAAGCTAGATTATGTTTGGTTGTTATGTGTTTTAACCATGTTTTTTATTCAATTATTGTGAGTTTGAACTAGCCAAAAGGATTTGGTTCAGTTTTTTTAAATAACAATTAACCATGGTGATAGTATAGAAATTAAGAAAAAATAAACTGAAATTTCTTTTATTAAACTACGTTTTTTTTTAAAAAAAGCTGAGGATCGAATCAGAAATTAGTATGCACATGGGCCTACGAACTAGATCTGGAGACTATTAAAGTTTAAGGCCCAAATATACCTTATGTGTTTAAGGCATTATGCACCACTTGTCCAGTACTTGGGCCAGGCAAAAGGCCCAAAAGTACTTTGAAATTTAATTGAGAATCAAAGGAATAAATACAATAAAAAATAAGTAATTAAAAATATGGAAATTAAGCCATAAATATAAAATTGAATTCTTAATTAGGTAGCGGGCTCAAGCTAAAAGATATTCCCTTTTGTTTGAGTTCGGACTTGAATTGGGAGTTCGAATTTATATTCATGGATTAATTGGCCTTTAGAGACAAAAAATAAAAATAGAAAATTTAGATACTTTAGTTTGGCCTTAAATAATAACAATGAGACGAGCCTCGCCAAATAAAAATACATAATTGCGGGGCCCTTATTAATTACTTATACTTAGTATTCGGGATAGACCGTTTAGCGAATTTCACGGCCTTCCCAAAAGATAACAATGCGTTAGCCGCTTTAGGCGCGATTTTAAATAATCTTACTTTCCTAAATATGGGTGTACATTTCATGCAACCCAAATCCAAATCCAAAAACGTTGAATAAGAATGTGTCGAGGATCCGGGTGCATTTCATGTGACGTGATCCGAAAATATGTTCTTAAACGACATTCACTTTCTTAAATAAATAATTGATGAAAAGCGGTAATTAATTCTAAAATTGCACAAGTAGGGTAACATATATTAAAATAAAATATTTTAGCCAAATATGACAGTTGAGCGACCGTGCTAGAACCACGGAACTCGGGAGTGCCTAACACCTTCTCCCGGGTTAACAGAATTCCTTACCCGGATTTCTAGTTCACGACTGTTAAATAGAGTCAAACCCTTCCTTGATTCGGGATTCAAACCGGTGACTTGGGACACCATAAATTTTCCAAGTGGCGACTCTGAATCTTAAATAAAAACGAATCCCGTTTTGATTGTTCTTAAATTGGAAAAACTCCTTTCTTTATTATATCCCTTCCCGGGGTGTAGCAAAAGCCGATAAGTTTTTCAGAAAAATGAGGTGTGACAGCTCTAGCGACTCTGCTGGGGACAAGAACCCAGAACTTCGGTTCAGGGTTCAAGAATTCAAGCTCAGTTAAATTGCTGTATTTGGCTTTATTTGGTTTTAATACATGTTTCATGTTTTCTGTGCTAAATATTTACCGCTTTAATATTTGTTGAACTGTATATAAATTGTCGCGAATCCCTCTATTTTTCTGAGTCTTCTACATCATGGAGAAGGGTGCACTTCGTGTAGCTTCTCTTCTGTTAGAGTCTTTTTCCAAATTTAGAACGAGGTTTGGATAAGTTGCAAAGTCGGGCGAGCTTCTGTATCCCCGGTACGCTGCCTCCCCCTCGGCCCGAGTTGTCCGCTCGGGTAAGCCAGGTCTAGACCAATAAACCTAGGACTTAAACCTAGTTGAACAATAAACCAATGTCGGATCCCTAGTAGGACGTTTATTTGCATCACGTGCATTTTGACTTAGGGGACTCAACACAGGGGTTGGGTCCGTCTAGGACAGGTGACCCGAATTAAAATGATCATCCTGATGCATTTTTATGTGCTACTTGCATTTATTTGCTCGGCCCCGCATGTTGACCGGCTTGTATATCATGAGTGAAAAATATTGAAAATTAGCAGTAAGGGAGGATAACCATTTATTGTGAAAAACCCAATGCCCAAATAGTACCGAAATGCTGCCGGATTTTTTTTGAAAAAAAATCAAAAAATGAAAAAAAAAAAGAGAAAATATTTGAAAAAAAATGGAAAGTAATTTGTTGGTAAAAAATAGTTATGATTTTGGCCAATCGGCCCGAACTACGCTGGTTTGATTCTCACCATGTGTGAGATGCGTAGGCAACCCTTGACGGGTCCAACCACACTTTTTGCAAAAATAGCCCAAAAATGTCAATATTTGAATTTTTGTTATAAATAAGTCTGGTGACGCTATTCTTGCTTAAATTAAGCCGAATGTCCCTCAAAAGGACGCCGGAAGACCGTTTTTACTAGAATAGCCACTTTGAGTTATTTTAAATAATTTGCGGGAACAACCTTAAAATTTCATTTTTAGAAGTGCTGAAAGGCCGTATCTGCAAAAATAAAATTTGGTCATTTAACAACTTTATAAAAAATAGTCACTTTATCAAATAAACCAATACATGATCGATTTTGTTAAAATAGCCTCAATTGGTATTAAAACTTTCTCAGTCTTGCGATTGGCCTGTGGTGATGCTGAGTGACGCCCCATGGGCCCCAGGATGAGAAATGTTATTGAAATTTTAATCATTGAGTATGAAATTTCTTAAATGAAAATTTTTACAAAAATAGCCACTTTTCTTTTTAATTATTAAATTCCTTCAAATAAAATGTGCAGGATGAATTCAAATGACATCGAAATCTTCTCAGTCCTGAGCGAGATACCCCTTAAGCTCCATTTGTGGTGGAATGATCTCGGAGATGAAAGCAGAAAATCAGTGGTAAAAATTCTAGGTGGCCTTGTGGGACTTATAAATATAAAACCACGAAAGGATATTGTTGAAGCCTTGATACCGTTTTGGGATCCGACT
>MU755914.1:74700-88753 GCA_026770625.1 Nicotiana glauca | reverse complement strand
TTGTGAACTCCGTGTTTATTGGAGAAATTCTATATGTTGTGAATAACATGTGAACAGTAAAATAATTATTTGATTCCTGGGAGCATTGGCTCGAATTGTGATACGAATATTGAAAGTATATGAAATGACTGGATTCTTTGGAGTGTTGGCTCAAAAATAGTAGAGTGAATTATAAGATAAGAAAAGTAAAAAAAAGAAAGCGTTGTTGATTATTCCCTTGCAGGGACGTTTGGTTGAACTTGTTGGATTCTTTTCCCTTGCCGGGATTTTTGTCAAATGTTTGCTTATTGTTATGTCCCTTAATTGTGACTGTGGTTTGGGGAACCAGACTGTTAAATGATATTGAGGAGCAGGTTGCGCGCCGCAACAATGATATTGAGGATCGGGTTGCACGCCGCAATAATGATATATGAGGGTCGGGTTGCGCGCCGCAACAGTGATACCTGATAAATGGTATCGGGTTGCACGCCGCAACAGTGATATTTATGGAGCGGGTTGCATGCCACAACAGTTATTGATGCCATGTGTTTGTATTGAGTATTTTGATTCCTTGTTCATTGTGAGTCTAAGCTGCTCTAGTTTGTTACTTGGGATTACTGTTGATATTGTATCTCCCCTTAGCATGTTTCCCCTCCTATGTTGTTAATTGCCTTGTATTCGATATTCCGTTGTATATTTATAACTGCACAGGTTTATGTGGTGTCCAGTCTAGCCTCGTCGCTACTTCACTGGAGTTAGGCTAGACACTTACCAGCACATGGGGTAGGTTGTGCTGATGCTACACTTCTTTGCATTTTTGCACAGGTCCAGGTTTTGAGCAGCAACAACAATAATAGTACGGGAGCAGGATTTCATTGACACGAGATTGAGGTAGCCTTGCAGGCGTCCGCAGGCCCGGCGTCTCTTCTTTATGTTTTTCTTATTTTACTGTTGCCTCATTGTTTCGAGACAGACAGCTGTTATATTTCTTTCATACCTTTGTATTTAGTATATTCTTAGTAGTTCGTGAGCACGTGACCCCAAATCTTGGGTAGAGGTTATTGTTGATTACTCCGTATTTGTTTCAGACTTATAAATTAGACTTCCGCAGTTATTATTACTATTATTATTGATGCTATAAATTGTCAACAAAATGGTTTTTGTTAATGAAAATGGTAGATAAGTTGGTTGGCCTAGCTACCACGAGTAGGCGCCATCACGATCCCGATGGCGGGAAATCCGGGTCGTGACATCTGCTGATGGATCATGGTTCCATTTGGGCTTTGTTTGATCTCTAAGCCTAAGAAAAAGTTAAGCTCACCCATCATACTCATTTCAAACTCACTCCCCATTAATTTTGCAAAATCCTTGCTTAGTTTATCAGTGGTGGCCCCAAAGTTTTTGTCATCAACATATATTTGTACCATAAGGAGATCCTTACCTTTTTCCCTTAAGAATAGGGTACTGTCAATTTTACCTCTTTTATAGCCATGTTCAAGAAGGAATTTAGATAATCGTTCATACCATGCTCTAGGAATTTGGATAATCGTTCATACCTCTTTTATACCATGCTTGAGTCCATAGAGAGCCTTTTCTAATTTGTACACATGCTCAAGACATTCCTTGCTCTCAAACCCTGGAGGTTGTTTCACAAATACTTCTTCTTTTAGGTAACCATTCAGGAAGACACTTTTGACATCCATCTGATGGAGAGTGAATTTCATGTGTGTTGCAAAGGCTATGAGGAGTCTTATTGCCTCTAGTCTTGCAATTGGCAAAAGTCTCATCATAATCTATACCATCTTCTTGGTTGTAACCTTGGACCACCAGTCTTGCCTTGTTTCTTGTAATTGTTCCATCTTCATCAAGTTTGTTTATGAAGACCCATTTTGTGCCAATAACTGATCTATCCTTGGGTCTTGGAACTAGATGCCAAAATTGACTTCTTTCGAACTGATTGAGTTCATCTTGTATTGCATTCACCCAATCTGCATCCTGCAAAGCCTCAACAACATTTTTAGGTTCAATAATAGATATAAAGGCATCAAAAGCACACAGATTCTTTAATTGTGATCTAGTTTTGACTCCAGATGTTGGATCAGTGATTATGTTCTCAATAGGATGAGAACTTTGATACTTGTGAGGTTTCACAACCAACTGATTTCTACTAGATGTTTCTCCCATGTTTTGTTGCTGAGGAACAGGGTCATGAACAGGTTCTTTTAGGAAATTAGTTTCAATTCCTCTTTGATTAGTTCCCCCTGTCAGGTTGCCCTGGATGGAAGAACATGTTCCATCACATGTTCCTTCTTTTGGTGCCACTTTACCTTGTGCTGAGACTTCAGTCAAGTCCTTTACCAGTCTAATGGCTTCATCTTCATATTCATGTCTCTCAGAAAGAATGTTAGTTTCATCAAACACTATATGCACACTTTCTTCTACACATAAAGTTCTTTTATTGAACACTTTATATGCTTTGCTATGTGAAGAATATCCCAAGAGTACTTCCTCATCACTTCTGGGATCAAACTTACCTAGGGAGTCTTTTTCATTGTTGTGCACAAAGCACTTGCATCCAAATGCCCTAAGATGGGATATATTTGGTTTTCTCCCTTTAAGTAACCCAGAGGGAGTCTTCTCTACAAGAGGTCTAGTCATGCATCTATTAATAATGTAACATGTAGTGTTTACAGCCTCTGCCCAGAAGCTGTGGGGTAGTTTACTAGAAAAAAGCAGTCCTAGCCATGTCTTCAAGAGTCCTGTTCTTTCTTTCAACTACTCCATTTTGTTGGGGAGTCTTAGGGGCAGATAAGTTATGATCTATACTATGCTCATCACATAATTCAGCAAACTTGACATTTTTAAATTCATTTACATGATCAGACCTAATGGATGCAAGTTGATTACCTAGTTGTTTCTGAGTTTTTCTAACAAAAGCAGTAAACATGTCAAATGATTCATCTTTAGATGTTAGAAATAGTAGCCAGTTGAATCTAGAATAATCATCAACAAGTACCATCACATATTTCTTTCCACCTCTTCTCAAGGTTCTCATTGGACCACAAAGATCCATATGAACCAGTTCCAACGTCTTGGTTGTGCTTACCATTTTCTTGCTTTTGAAGGATGATCTTACCAGCTTCCCACTTGCACAGGACTCACAAACTTTTTCTTCCTTCAACTTTATGTTAGGTAGCCCTATCACCAAGTTCTTAGAGACTAATTTGTTTAGCTGATTCAAACTAGCATGACCAAGTCTTCTGTGCCACCGGAGGGGATCATTATCCAACACACTTAGGTAGGTTAGTTCATTTTTTGAAAGAGTAGACAAATCTATAATGTAAATATTGTTAACTTTTTTTCCTTGCAAAACAGTAGTAAGGTTAATCACAAAGCATTGGGTAGAGGTGAATGCTACAAGGTTACCTCTGTCACACAGTTGTGACACACTGATCAGGCTGTATTTCAAGCCATCTTTTAAGTAGACATTCTCAATGGAGTGTGAGTCTGTCTTACATACCTTTCCAACCCCAATAATCTCACCTTTCTTCCCATTACCAAAAGAGATATTACCTCCATTTAAGTCCTCAAGTGAAAGGAACTGGTTCTTGCTTCCAGTCATATGTTTTGAGCAGCCACTATCCATGTACCATATTTGGCTACTTACCTTCACTTGGACCTACAAAAAAAAAATCAAGGGTTAGTCTTAGGAACCCAAACTAGTTTGGGTCCTTTCCTAAAGGCAAAGGGGTAAATCAAATTCCTTTTATCCCACCCAGACAGCCTATTTTTCTTTTGAACAAAAGCTTTGTTCTTTTGGCTGGCCTTTTCTTTGGCATTACATTCATTTTTGTAATCGCCAGTCTTCCCACAGTGTGTGCAGATTTTATTCTCAGGAAGAGTGAGGTACTTGCTTTTAGGATCCCACTTAGGTGCTTGAGTCTCATAGCCAAGTCCTCTTTTATTGCTACTGTGATGTTCTTGTAGCCAGGAAAGTGCATCAGAAGCCTTGTTCCATTTGCAATCTGTCTAGTTCATGTTTTACCTTCCCTAGATCTTCTTTTAAGAGTTTTATCTGCTCATCCTTCCTGTACAACTCATCATTCATTTTCCTAATTTTTTTCTAGGGTGAGTTGAGTGTGATCAGCTTTCTTTTTACCTGTTCCTAGTTTCAGTTTCAAGTTCTCAGACCTAAGTTCTAGGATACTGGTGTCAAGTTTGAGAACCTGGTTCTTCAACTCAGCATTTTTATTATCACTCTCATTAGCCCTAGATTCTAGATTTTTGCACCTGGCTTTTAGGATCACACATACCCTAGACAGATCTTCTTTCTCATTGTTAATTATCTCAGACTCATCAATGAAGTCTAGCAATAGTTCAGACAACCTTTCTTTAGACATGAATTTAATCTTGTCTTTGAGATGTAGGACACTTACCTGTTGTTCATCATCAGATTCTCCGATGGCCATATGTGCTTGTTCATCTTCAACTTCATTTTCTGAGTCCTCACATGATGTTTCTCCCCAAACAGCAACCATAGCCTTTGTTAATTCTTTTGTCCCTGTTCCTTCGTTCAGCCCTTTTCTTCTTCCATTCAATTTCCCATTGAGGACAGTTCTTGATCATGTGATCAGTCTTACCGCATTTGTAGCAACCCTCGTTGGTTTGTTTCTCAGGAACCCTTGGTTTGTTGAAGGTTGTACCTCTTGAAGAACCCTTTCCTCTCATCAGGTACTTTTTGAAATCTTTTGTGATCATGGCCATTTCATCATCCTCCAGATCTGAACCTTCAGGTATTCTGAGAGCCAGACTTCTTTCCTTCTTGGGTGCATCCATTTTCATGGTTTTCCTTCTCAGTTCATAGGCAGTGAGGTTTCCAATCAGTTCATCCAGCTTGAGGGTAGCAATGTTCTTTGATTCCTGAATAGCAGTGATTTTGCTTTCCCAAGTCACTGGTAAGACTCTTGTCTAGATTTTCTCAACCTTGTCTTCTTCAAGGATAATTATGCCAAGAGATTTAAGTTCATTTGTTAGTGTTGTGAACCTTATGTACATCTCCTGAATAGATTCTCCTTCCTTCATACTAAAATTCTCAGATTGAGAATAAAGTAGTGTTCCTCTTTATCTCCCATATTTCCTTTGCAGTAGTACAGCTTTAAATCCTGTTGTACTCATCTGGACCCAGTCCACACACAAGCCATTTCTTGGCCTTGGCATTCTTTTCCTATTTCTTCAAATCTTCAACAATGCAGTCAGCTCTTGTCTTTGGCACATCCACTCCTTCAGCATTCTTTTTTGTAGTTGCTAGAGGACCATCAGTGACTATATCCCAAAGTTCATAGTCTTCTCCTTTGATGTGATCTCTCATCCTCTTCTTCCACCAAGAATAGTACTGACCATTAAAGAGTGGAGGCCTAGCAGTGGATTGCCTTTCCTAGTTTAAAGGTGGTGCACTCATTTTGATCTTTTCCTAAGGTGTTAGCCTCTTCAAGGATAACCTACTCTGATACCAATTGATGGTTTAAGCGTCAACACCACACAAGTGGGGGGGGGGATGATTTGTGTGGTACCCAATTTTCGCTTAACTACTTTATAGAAGAACCTGGTTCTTCTAGGTGTTCCAACTACTACTATTTGCGGAATAACTAATACTGAAAATAAAGAATATAGAGATTTTTACGTGGAAAACACCTGGCTCAAAAGGTGAAAAATTACAACCTACTACTCAGTAGGATTTTTCCAAACTTCCACTAAAATCGCTGAGCTAAAATAGCATTTACAAAACTCTTTGTAAACCTAAGGATTAACTCTAATCTGGTTGTAGCACACAGCCTCAACTGTTGCGACAACTTCAAGTTAGCTATAACTTGAACACTCTATTTGTATTCAATGATATGTGTATAGTATAAATTAGTATATTTCAATATGGTATTGGCATTTTGGTATTTTTTTTAAATACCAAATACTACTTAATTTTTATAAAATTTTAAACCAACTATCATATCAAATACTAAAATACCAAATAGCAGTATTTTTTATTTCGGCACAATAATTTAAAATTTACCATATTATGTACAACCCCAATTGATTGTGTAAAAAAATTCTTACATTAGTACATTTAACCATATTATGTAACATTTTTTACGCAGGTTGCAGTCATCTCCGGCTGCCTCTTTTGCTTGCGCCTAGAGGTAGAAGGGATCATTCAAATTTTTTTGCCAGAAAATTATATTGGATATATAAAAAAATTAAATATTTATTAATGTGTATATATTATGTGTTGAATATCCTTAACTTCTTCTCTTATTTCTTTTATATTATTTCTTAAATTCCCTTGGTAAAATTCTTCTCCGCCTCTACTCGCACTGTTGTTCTCCTTTTTCTTGAGATCTATCCTCAAAGCTTGTTACATACAAAGGAAAAAAACAAACATAATATAACAGTAGGGTTTTTCTTCTAAGAGATAATTGCTAGAAAAATTTAAACAAACAAAGAAATTGAAATTTGGTTACCTATATACTGCTAAGTGCTTATACCTAGTTACAATAGAAAGGATATATTGTGAGGGATGTTTTACAGTAAAAATTGTACGGGGCGCCTTATTTGGTCGTAGGGGTCGGCATCGGTCGGTTCAGTTCGGTTATGAATATTATCAATTTAGCATATCGGTTTATAAATTTGATAAACCGATAACTAAACCGATAAGATATCGGTTATCGGTTATCAGTTAATCGGTTATTGATCATTATCGGTTCGGTTTTCGATTTACTCGATAAGATAACTAAATCTAGAGTTAAGCAAAAAACAGAAGACAATTCACCAGAGTTAACAAAAAAAGAGAAGAATTCACATATAGTATACTACCCATTTCTGCTTTATGTCTAGTAGCCACAACTGGAATAGTACTAATTCTTCAACAACAGTTGTCCAAACACATTAATAATCTATATATATATTAAAGCAAAGAAGTTTGCCTTCTCATTTAGCCAAGTGGAAAATTATTAGAATGTCAATTGGCAACATATTAAAATGACACATGGCAACTTAATTTACTAAGACTTAATATTATTAAAATACAAGTTTTAACACCCACATTTTTCGGCATAATTGACTGTTGAAGATATTTAATATTTAATTACTATTTAACTATCTATATATATAAATAAAACCTTGCAATTAGGCCGAACAATCTGGTATGCAATATATTTGGGATTGAACAATCTGGTATGCAATTAGGCCAAACAATATGGTATGCAATTAGGCCGAACAATCTGGTATGCAATATATTTGGGGTTGAACAATCTGGTATGGAAGTTTTAACACCCACATTTTTCGACATAATTGATTGTTGAAGATATTTAATATTTAATTACTATTTAACTATCTATATATATAAATAAAACCTTGCAATTAGGCCAAACAATCTGGTATGCAATATATTTGGGATTGCAATTAGGCCGAAAAATTGGACTCAATTTAAAGTAATCTCTATATTTAATAATAATAATAGTATAGAATATTTAATTATAAAAAAATTTAATAACGTATATCCCATTTATATGGGGAATCCCATTTATAACAAAAACTGGGTCAGACCCTCCAAAACGCGTATCCTATTTTCTTCTCTTCCTCATTAAAGTTGATCTTTCTATACTGATTGGGAATTTCAAAAATCTTAAACCTAACCCGAAAAATCTGTTCCGCAATTTTGTTGGTATCCCATTTTCTTCGCTTCCTGGAATTTCAAATCTATATATTAAACCAAACCCGAAAAATTTGTTCCGTAATTTTGTTGGATTTGGATACAGAGGGAGAAGAGGATACATTCAAATGTGAGATTAGTCCATCGCGAGGACACATTCAAATGTGAAGATGATTTTTCCGGACGATTTTTCTCATCTTTTTCGCATATGCATTCTGGATATGTTGTTTAAGAGACGACGCCATCTACGCCAAGTATTCCGGAATAACAACTAATTGTGGAATCCCAAATGAATATGCCTCTATGTTACGGATCTTTTTATGGAAAATTTAATTTTCCACAAAATTACCGCATTCCGTATATATCTATACATATATAATAACTGATTTTTTTTTGTAATTACTTACTATTTAGGGTTTATTTTTTCATACAAAAATTACTGCATTCCGTATATATATATATATATATATATATATATATATATATATATATATACGGCATTTGACGCCATTTGAAAGGCAATCCTCTTATAAAGTTTTCTCGAAGAAGAAATATGACGGCATTTGACTATATTTGCAATATATCGAGTAACAAGATGAATTGAAATTTGAAGGTACGAATAGTGAGATTGTGGCACGTTCCAGACCACGACAAACCAGACAACACCGTCTCCCTTGAATTAATTATTCAAGACGAAAAGGTTCATTCTTTTTTCGTTGCACTTATTTTTTCATAAAAGTTTGACTACAACACTGTACAGCTGATTATTTGTCTGACTTTATATTAATTATGAATTTTTTTTATTCTATGGCGATCGTATTCGTGCGACTGTTGGTCGGTCACTTATACGTATGTTCAAACCAAAGATAAAAGAATTGGATTTGTACGTTATGAAGAACTTTATGGTTGGACCAAATTATACAAAACTTAAATACACGCGGCATAAATTGAAGTTGGCATTTACTTATAAGACGATTGTAGAGGAAGCAAATGATCATCTTTTTGGTATGACTATCTTCGACTTAAAACCTTATGAGTATTTGATAAACAAAATTGACGTTGAAGAAAGTGAACTCTTCGGTAAGTATTCAATTCGCAATTCTTTTTTTTAATGTCTTATCAACTTTCTCCTGATTATTTTTTTAAATTATTATAGATGTCATTGGAGAGGTTGTAAGTTATGGTGAGGTAGAATCCCATAACCAAGGTGATAAAACCAACAATTATATGAATGTGAAACTTGAAGATCATGAGTAAGATTGCGTCTATGAATTTACTTTGTTATATATTTTAACATGATTACTTATCGTTGTCTGATTAAGTTGTTATATATTAACATGATTACTTATCATTGTCTAATAAGTTATTATATAACTTACATAGGAGGAATAATATCTCGACAATATTTTGGGGAGAATTCGTTGGCCAAATCTTGCCACATTTATAGGGATCACCCTATCAGCCGGTCATAATTGTTATGTAGTTGATAAAAGCTCACAAATTTCAAATAGTAATCATCAACGATAAGTGTTTGATTAAAGCTATATACTATCATCAACGGTCATAATTGTTATGCC
Source organism: Nicotiana glauca (assembly GCA_026770625.1). Lineage (NCBI taxonomy): Eukaryota > Viridiplantae > Streptophyta > Magnoliopsida > Solanales > Solanaceae > Nicotiana > Nicotiana glauca. Next base: position 79,495 of record MU755914.1, on the reverse strand, counting down.
ACATTTACAAGGATCACCCCATCAGCCAGTCATAAGTGTTTGATTAAAAAATGGTACAACTTTTGACTTATAGGTGTCATGGCACAAATTAAAGCTATATGGATAGACTTTGTGTGATTGAGCACAAATAGGACTGTTATGTGAAAACTACATTCTCAAGATGCGCATCCATTGCTTGAAAAAGTACCTGCCAATGTTAATAATTAAAATTTGAAAAAGTAGATGAAACATGAATGAGGAAATTGAAGTCGTAAGTAGATGAAAAACAGAACAATACAGTGATATTATTGATCAACAAAAATGAATAAATAACAATTTTGTTCAACTGTTCTTAAGTTCTACCATTTCATTCCTATTCACTCGTGGCTTCTCTTTGAATCTCCTTTTGAATTTTAAGCATGAGCAGTAGGTAATATCTTAACAAATGCCAGAAAGTTTTCTAAATATTAGATATGCATAAGCATCAGCAGCAGGTCATGGCACCAATTAGAGATATATGGACAGACTTTGTGTGATTGAGCACAAATAGTACTGTTATGCACTCCCTTCCTCTTTTGTTTGTCCTTGGTTTGCTCTTACACAATTAGAACAATGACTTATCCATGATACAACAACTTTTTCCTTGTTGGACGCATAGTACTGTACAAGCTAAAATACAATAAAGAAGAGCAGCACATCCATTTAGGCTTCCATGGTGGCCAAAGAGTTACTTTCTTCAAACCGATGGATATTTCTCATTGTATCCTTCCTATGACTCCATGTCTTAAGTCAGTCTATCTTAGGTTATGTATCTTAATTAGACTCTATATATTGTTATGAGTTTTGTGCTTCCTCAACTGAATGTTTACTGCTGTAGTGCTCCACTCTCCAAGAAAAAGAAAAAACCTGCATAATGTATTTTCATTGATTTTGTGCATTGTTTTATTGTATGATCTGTTTGCAAAATGTTTGGCTAAATAAAATGAAGCTTAAATATGAGTGGTTCATGTGATAATTGGTGTTTTCAGCACTATACTTTTCAGATATTGAAAGTTGACTTATTTCCTAGCATCAGCAAAATAACAATTATGATTCATATTATCTATCGCATATTGCTGTTAGCCATACACTTAAGCATGGTGAGATATTTGCCCTCTTGCCTGCTCTGTAGCTTTTACTAACCTTCTAGTCATAATTCGGGGTCTTTTATTTTTTGATGTAAGAAGTTAATGTTGTTCTCTATGTACAATTCCTTAACCGTAGCAATAGCCATAATGTTTCAGGTGGAACACATCTCATAGAGGTGTAACCTATCGTTCCAAAGGTAAATTTTCTTCAACTTTCTCTACTGCACTTATATTTATTTATTTTTCACTGCATCACCAGATGTTGGTGTGCTTATCGCTGCTGGCACTGCAGCCTTCTCAATATCAATGACGACATTATCTGATGTTCCATCCTTTTTCATCAGAAGAAGAGCAGTTTCACTGGTGACTTCATTGTCTTCAAACTTCTGTTCCTCAACTACTGAGGGAGGCTTTTTGCTTTTCCCTTTAGCCTTCACCACTGCAGCCATATGACTGCTACCTTTCTGAAACTCATTTAGTATGTCATATAGCGACATATCAGCAGGAACACTGGTAAGATGTATGAAAAACAATGATGTTAGGTTATTAGTTCATACAAGTTCTAACAGTGTGAAATTGGTCACACCTGACAATGGAGTCCAATTTACCAAGTTCTAACTAGCCTGTCATTGATTTGATGCAGAGGGCTCCATTAATGTATTGGATGTTGCTTTTACTATCTTTTTACAAAGGAATAGTCGATATTGTTTGTGATTATTTTCTATCACTATTCTTTTTAATAAGTATAGGCATTCTTTGTAATCTCCTAACTGAATTAGACATATATTTAGCAAGTGTTTTGGTACTCGGTCTCATCGATGTTTCAGCTTTAACGTTTCTTCCTTTCCAAATTCTGAATTGTGTATCAATGTCTCATCAGATTTCAAAAATCTGTAATCACTTGACTTTTGTGGTGGTGTGTTAGCTGATGCTGGAGTCGAGAACATAAAGGATCTTTCTTCCCTGATGTTTTTGAGCCTATCACAATCGAAAAGTGATATTTATTATATTTTCCTATTGCTATCTCACTTTCGCGTCCAAGCTTGGAGTTAAGATAGCATTTATTTGCTCATAGTCAGCCATTGAGGTCATTTCGTTCATCTCTATATCTATTGAAGTATAGATGTAAGAAACCACAGTCATATACAATTTTGAGAGTGTTAGCTTCATCTTTGGATACAATTGGAATAGTTCAACAGTCGTGTAATAATACAATAAAGTTTTGAGTTTTCAGTTAGCTAAATAAACCATAATGAGAATGAAGCATACAAATTAGTACTAACATTACTGTTTACTTTCTGTTCATTTTGCATTCTTGCATTTGTATTGCATATTTTCACAGGCCAGAGTACACTTATGAATATCTTTGTCACTTTAACTCTTGGAATATTTCACAATTTATCTCTCATTTCAAGAAAGCTACTACTGTCATACCATACTTTCAATAGAATTCAAATGAGCAAATAATTAAGAGCAATATTATCATGCTAATATATTATTTTTACAATCCGCGCATCGCGCGGGTACGTATACTAGTAATACAAAATAGCAATTTTACCTTAAAATTAACAATTCCAAACATATAATACTAACAGGCCAAGATAAACTAGATGTTGTTTGCCAAATGTCTAACCTGAAAAAAGAAACCATAGAGCAAAACCTTGATATGTGCATGGGCAATACTAACACATAAATGAAAAGTACCTAGAAGGCAAGAAAAAGTTATCCTGTTGTCAAAGCTCAACGTACGGTACAGAAGAATAATGTTTAAAAATATACCTGAAACTGAAGAAGATTGTTGACTGAGAATTTATAAGTGCGAAGAGAAATTGTTAGTAGGTATAGGCTGCACAACGTGAGCTCACAAAATTAAGAACGAAAATAAGAAAATAAAGAATCATTGACAGTAAAAATACCAATATGAAGATGAATTTTGTTATAAAAATTAAACGCCTAATTTATAAGACAAAAGACTTATGCCAGGAATAACTAGTAAGGTCTATGAAGAATGAAGATGAAGCAACCGAAGAGTGCGGCTGAGAAAAAATAGGAGAAAATGAATTGAAGCCCTATCATATGTATATACTTAAGGGTAAAGTCATAACTTATTAATTTTATTGGGTTATCGATTAACCCATTAACAAAAGGAATTTTTACCTCCTATAGCAAAGGTTAACACCTTATATATTTTAAAAAATTATATTCTGTAGATACCTTTTAATGTTTATAGCAAAATATCTAATTTTGGTTACCTCCTACCCCTAAGCCACTAAATAAATTTTTTTTTTTAGCTTTCTCTCTCCTTTTTCAGATTTTTCTCTCATATAATTACCGTATTTCACATAAACATCTCACTCCATGTTCTTTCTCTCTCTACTATGATACATGCCATTCTCTTCCCCCATTCCCTAAAAACACGATGCTCAATCTCAAAATTTCTATCCACATCATCTACCATTAGTCACAAATGATGCTTTTGCCTCTTTCTCTTCTCGTATTTCTCTGTGTTTTCATAGCGATAGTGAAGGGATGATAACAATTGGAGTAATATTTATTTGGAAAAAATACACATCTTCCTGAATCTGCTTTATGTTTGATCACTTCGCTTCCGACTGCATTGTGATTAAGTGATGAATAAGATTCTGATTAATACCACAAAAGTGCTGAGTGTATCTGCAGGAGAGACAAAAATAGTAAAACAAGAGTGCTTTCTAAAACCGCCTTCAGAATTAGGCTTTTGGACATTCCTGGATTGAGCGCTTTCTACGTCTTGCCATGATTTTTGCTCGGCTACTGTACAAGATGCGTGGGAACAGTGAGATTTAGGGTTTTTGCTCAACGACGGATTTGCCGGAAATTAGGATTTGTTCTTAAACAAAGACGACGGAGTTTGGGACTGAGCAACTTGATTTTCTGTTAATATATTTCTATGTATTTTCAACGTATCATAATGTATTTTCATGTATTTCATTGTATTCATTATTTTTCTTCCATTGTTATTCAATGTATCTCGCTGTATTCCATGTATTTCATTGTATTCACTATCTTTTTTTCATTGTATTTTAATGTATCCCACTGTATTCTATGTATTTTATTGTATTCACTCTCTCGCTATATGCCATGAATGTATTCATTTGTTTTTTTTAATTAATATAATTTATATATTCAGATGTATTATATATTTTTTCTAAAAATTGCTATATTTTTGGCATATTTTTCGGTTGAGAATCTTTTTTATAATTGAAAATATAAAATTTATGTATTATAATTGAGTTTGTTGAGTTATATTAGGAGTCTATTATGTTAATTGATTCATTTTCCGTTTAAAAACATGATGAAAATCATTTACCCTCCCCAACTTTGTGTTAAAAATCAAACTCCCCCTCAACTTTGAACAATAATCATTCTCGCCCTTTTATCCTACACAATATCTTTTTTGCCCTTGAATTTTTAATTTCCTCCTCAATTCAATACTTTTTTATTATATAATTTTTTTTTATGATTTTAGCTTTAACTTAAATACCTATTATAAATTATAATTAGAGTTCATTAAAATTATAAGTAGAATAAGTAATTAGAGTCAATTAAAACTTATTTTTATGATTGTTATTTTAATGTAATGAATATTTTATATATATATATATATATATATATATATATATATATATATATATATATATATATATATA
>MU755914.1:58003-74338 GCA_026770625.1 Nicotiana glauca | reverse complement strand
AGGGGGAAGAATGATTATTGTTCAAAGTTGGGGGGAGGGGGGTTTGATTTTTAACACAAAGTTGGGGAGGGTAAATGATTTTCACCCCTTAAAAACAGTGTAATCCTCTATTTCACGCCGTGAATACAGTCGAATACAACAATCTGTCCAGCTGTAATTTCATGTTTCACGCCTTGAATACAGTCGAATACACTCGAATACAACAACTGATTAGCTGGACTTCCCTGATTCACTCCTATTTCTGCTACTGTATTCATGAATACAGTAGCTTAAATACATCTAATACATCTTATAACAACAGAAAACGTATCTACAATCCGTAATATAGCAAATGGTATCTATAGATAGATAATTACCACTAAAATATACTAGTATTTTATGAAAATTTCTCTTAAAAAAATTAGAAAAACGAGGCCCGAACCAATAACTCAATAGTGAAAAAAATTCTAAATCGTTACCGAACCGTTAACCCAATAACCCGATACCAATAACTCAATAAACAATTAATGGTTCGGGTAACTATTTTTACCCGATATATGCCAGCCCTATTTGGTCGCCCCCATTTAACTTATACCCATATTTTTAAAATTCTTTGTAACTTTTTGTGCAAAACGGATATAAGTTAACAAGTGACCAAAAAACTGGGTATAGAAGCAAATCACCCTGTTTTACATCATAGCATTAAGTTGGGGTTGAAATGGTGAAGGGAAAAGGTCCAAATTTACCCTACTACTTTTGAATTTTATCTACATCTAACCTTCGTTATACTATTCGGTCAAATTTATCCCTACTATTATATTATTCGACCAAATTTACCCTTATCATCAGCAAACATTTAAAAAGTATCCCTCAGTCTGTAAGGTGACCCAGAATTTTTCAAATCATTTTAATTAAGTCACTTATTCTTCTTCTTGATCCATTATTTTCAAAATAGTTGGCATTTACATACTTTCTTAATGAAAAAAAAAATAAGAGAAAGAAAGAAATATTAAAATAATACAACGATTAGTAAACAAAGTATACTAAATTGAAGAATCTAAATTAGGTAGTTTGTCTAAATTCCAAAAGCATTTACAACACCCAACTTTAATGAATTCGTTGCGAAGGTATAAAGACTTTGCAAGTATTAGTGATAGAAGTTAAAGTTCCTTTTAGATTTTACGTTGTCGAATTCAACTTTGCTTTAATCAAACGCTTACGCATTGTGCACTCTTAACTTAGTCGATTGAACTCTATATGAACCAGACAATAACAAAATATATTTGAATATACATGTATGTATATGATGAGCAACTACATATAATATACAATAAATAGACTCGCTGAATTCTACGGTATATATATGATTAAAAAATAAATAGAATTTTAAACCAATTTCTAACTCATTATCACAAGAAGAGAAGTGGATGCAATGATAATTAAAAATATCCAAGAATAATTTGTATAGTCTAGTATCTTCCATATTCACATCAATAGTAAATTCTAAAAATACTGGAGCAAGAAAAACAACAAGTGATTTAAATAAAAGAAAATTAAGAGATTTTGGATTACCTAACAAATCTAGAGGTAATTCTTAAAAGTTCGTTGATGACAGGGGTAAATTTGGTCGGATAGTATAGCGGTAGGAATAAATTTAAGCGAATAGCATAATAGAAGTTAAGTGTAGACAATACCCGAAAGTAAATAGGTATAATTGGCGCCTTTCCCAATGGTAAATGTTGTTCTCAATAGATAAACTTGTAGTATTATCTAAACCTTAGAACTTAGGAAAGTAATATATATATATATATATATATATATATATATATATATATATATATACACACACACTTCACTAGTTCTATCTCTGCACACCTAAAATACATATATATAGCGTTCGATCTCTGATAGTTTAATTTTTTTTTTAAATGATAATTTACTCTAATTCATAATGACCTCAAAACAAGAAAATAATATAAAATCATAATAGTGTGCAAAGAATAGTAGGTGCAATTGGTACTATGCATACAGTCAAGAAAAAATCAAGAAAAGACAATTTGTTTTTATTTTTTTATTTTTTTTCGTAGTATCAAAACAAGAGGTTGTGAACTTATCTATAAAAACAGAGATAGATAGAAAACAAAAATAGAGAAAGAGAATTGGAAGTAGTCAAACTCCGAACTAGGAACACGTTTTAAAAATAAGAAAAACAAAAATATCGAGAAGGAAGTAACTACGGAGCCATATTTCGCTCGAAAATTATATACTACATAATAAGTAAAAAAATTTATATATATATGTATTTTCTTGACTTTTCTATATATTTATTTTTATGTGTTTTAACTATTTAGTAAAAATTCTCACTCTGCTACCGAAAAAAATGATGAGGTCTCTCTCACCACAAGCTTTAGTTTTTTCCATTGTGTCAAATACAAAAATCAAAGCAAACTGGAAAATTTTAGTGTAACTAAATTGTAAGATATATATGGTGTGAATTGTGGATGAGGATAAGAGGAGTATTGAGCAGCACATAATAATATAATCCATGCAAACTGGCCAACTTCTATTATATAAATTTTTACATTCTCTTATTTGTTTACATTCTCTTATTAGCTTTCTTGTCCTTTCTCTTCAAGTCACATACCATGATTTGAATTTCGTTTATATAAAAAATTTATAAATTTTATATGTATTTAGTGAATTTCGTAACTTTCTTTTCAAGTCCATTCTCAAAGCAGAAACAGATTCAGAATTTAAAATCTATGAATTTCATACATACTTAATGAATTTTTTAATATTAAAATAAATTTAAATTATAACTATTGAATTGGACCGAACTGATAGCTAACCTTCTAGGCTTCCCCGGGTTAACAAAATCTGCTTTTCTTATGCCTTTTACTTATATGCTAAGTACAGTAATATTTTACTTATATGCACGGATAATACAAATAAGTAAATTATGTGTCCTTCTGTTTAGTTTACTAAATTAGGCAAATTATGTTGTACCTGTTTTTACAAGTCCCATTATAAGTAAAACCAATAATGAAATTCGAGGTTAAAAGTGGAGTAGAGTGTCAAATCAGCTCATCGAAGTCCTCATCGTCTTGTTTTCCTCTAATTCACATGTCCACTCCCTTCACAAGAAAATTTAAAAGAGATGGTAAGAACTAGGAGTAGGTAAGAAATTTACCAGCCAAAGTAAAAAGAAATAGGTGTCAGATGCACAAAGTATTCTGTGTTCACGCAAGTTCGGAGAAGTATCGTACCTCAAGGGGTGTGATGTAGTCAACTTACCCTGATATAAGTATTCCAAAGCTCGAACCCGTAAATTATAGGTCACACAAAGACAATTTTACTGTTACTCTAACGCTCCTCTTCTATAACCGACCAAAGTCTTGTTTGAATATTTGTCACTTGCACTCAAGATTTCAATTCTTTGTAATCTTGTGAAAACAATATTTCTAATTGTTTTTATTCGTATTCGTAACAAATTTAATAGTATCTTTTAATTTCTATTTTTAATGTTGGACTTGAACAAGATCAGAATCTTTGTGGAGTATGATAATTAAATTTTGGTATTGAGACATAATTGATTGTTCTATCTATAACATACTTAAAACAATAGATTGTTGTACAGTAGTTTTCTATTCTCAATAACAATATTTCAAATTAAGTTTGGTTTTCTATACACTAAATAATATAAAATTATTGCATGGAAAAATCAATTGCAAGTAAATTTGTATAATGAGTACATCTGTACTTTACAAAAGATGATCTCGTGAGTATATACAATTTTCTTCATCCCAATTTATGTGACAATTTTATCTTTTTTAGTCGGTCTAAAAAAGAATGATATCTTTCTGTACTTAGTAATACTTCAAGTTTCCTTCTTGAGCAGCATACTTTCGGTATTTACTAAACTTAGAGTGTAAGTTTAGTGTTGGGACGCATGAAGCAGAAGTGGAAGCGAAGTTTGATACACAAGTCATCCCCAAGAGAGATATTTTTCAAATATCTTAGGTCTATAATACAGAGTAACAAAGAGATTGACAAAGATGTCGCACATCGCATAGGAGCGGGGTGGTTGAAACGGAGGCTCGCTACTGGTGTTTTGTGAAAAAAAAATGTGCCACCTAGACTTAAGGGCAAGTTCTACAAAGCGGTAGTTAGACTGGCTATGTTATATTGAGCCGAGTGTTGGCCAGTCAAGAAATAACGTTCCCAGAAGATGAAAATATCAGAAACTAGGATGTTAAGATGGATATGTGGATAAACCAGAAAAGACAAAATGAGGAATGAATATATTAGGGACAAGGTGAGTATAGCTTTTGTGGAAGATAAGTTGCGGGAATCGAGGTTAAGATGATTCGATCTTGTGAAGAGGAGCGGCTCTTATTGATTGGTTAGGATGTGCGAGAGGTTGGCCATGGCGAGTCAGAGGAGGGGTAGAGGGACTCCTAAGAAGAACTGAGGTGAGGTGATTAGGCAGAACATGACTCTACTCCAGCTTATCGAGGACATGACCCTCGATAAAAATGTGTGGAGGTCGAGAATTAGGATGATGGGTTGATCGAAGAGCTCCGCCTTGTCTTACTACTAGTAGTAGTACTAGTCGGGATATTTTCCTATTCTCAGCCCCTTGTTTTCATATGGTGTGTCATTATTATCAGTAAGATTGGCACTATTCTTGTAGTTTCGTATCCGTAGACTCTGTTATTACTCGTTGTATTATTTGCTTCCATTGTCTTATTACCTTGTTGTTGTTATTATTTCTCAATTGCTTCTTTTTTGCTGTTCTTGGGATGAGGGTCTTTCGAAAATAGCTTGTCTACCTTCATAATGTAGATGTAAGGTTTGTGTACATATTACCCTCCCCTAGGGGTATAATGTGGGTTGGGCCCAGGCCTAAACATGCCTTATGGGCCGTTCCTAAGTGGGCATGGGCTTCATGGGCCTATCTTAAGTGGTCCCGGGCATCGTGGGCTTTTTTGTAGGAACCGGCCCGGGACCACTAACTAATGGTCCCAGGCTAAGTGGGCCGGTCCCGGGCCTATTTTTTTAAAATTTTTTATCTAAGGCATTTTTTTGTAAATTTTATATATATATATATATATATATGTATATATGGTGATCCTCGGGCACATAGCTCCGAGTCCGTTTTTATATGGTGATCGATACTTTGGTGCATTTGAACACAGGTCCTTGCGGGACATCGACACCGCCAACGATCATGTGGATTATATGTTGTGGCTCTTCCTGCTCATTTTTTCTTGCATCTCTCTCCCTAAAGTAGTTTTTAGGTCGATCACTGAGAAATTCACAAAGGTGGTCCTCGTTGAACAACCGATCTACCTCCTCTCTTAGCTTCCTGCAATCTTCGGTCCTATGGCCATGTGTGTCATGATAGTTACACATTAGGTTTGGGTTCCTTTGAGAAGGATCGGTTTGTATGGGCCTGGGCCATCTGGTATCTTTGATTCTTCCAATAGCTGACATAATCCCTGATGCGTCTACACTAAAATTATGCTCTGACAATCGAGGTGCCTCCACGGGGTCGGTGTGCTTATCGAACCTGCTCTTACTCATGATCCCCCGAGAGCATTGACCTGGATCGTTTCTCCGATCATTTCGAGGAGAGTTACGACCCAAACCGTTGTTTCTCTGATCGATATTCGGCTGATACCATCCTTTGTTCGATCTGGATTCCCTGTTTGTATTCCTCGGGGGTTTGGTTGCCAATCTATTAGGATGAACTGAGCCCGAGGAGGCTCTCAAATGGTCGTCCTCGACCGTGATCGTCGATTGGTAACGGTTATGTACGTTCGACCACGTCACAGCCGGGCACTCGATCAAATTTTGCTTTAATTGTCGAGACCCGATCGAACTCCTCTAGTTCATACCCTGCATAAAAGCTTGTACTGTCCAGTCATCCGAGACTGGTGGTAATTTCATTCGCTCCATCTAAAACCAGGTCACGAACTCCCTCAACATCTCGTCGTTCCTTTGTTTTATATTGAATACATCTGATTTCCTCGTTGTCACCTTTATGGCCCCGGCGTGTGCTTTCACAAAGGCATCTGCTAACATAGCAAACGAATCAATTGAGTTAGGAGGCAAGTTATGATACCAAATCATGGCTCCTTTCGACAGTGTTTCCCCAAACTTTTTTAACAACATAGACTCGATCTCATCATCATTCAGGTCGTTTCCTTTAATCCCACAAGTGTATGAGGTAATATGCTTACTAGGGTCGGTTGTCCCGTTATACTTGGGTATATCGGGCATGCGAAACCTTTTAGGAATGGGCATCATAGCCGCGCTTTGAGGGAATGGTTTTTGTATGAACTTTTTAGCATCTAAACCCTTCAAGACTGGAGGTGCCCCCGATATCTGGTCAACACGGGAGTTATAAGTTTCCACCTTTTTGTCGTTGTTTTCAATCTTCTTTTCTCCAGACTCTATCCTCTTGGTAAGCTCTTCGAGAATTCTCATAATTATGGGGTCTGTCCCCGAGCCATTTTCGTTTGACCTCTCTGGCACCGGTTCAGCACGTCGAGTGTATTCCGGTTCACTATACTCGGAGTTTTGTTCTGACTCTAAAGTTGAGTGATGGCGATTTGCTGAGCTTGAAGCATCTCGAATATCACTTGGAGGCTGACACCCCCCCCCCATCATATTCCTTGTGTTCCTTGACCTCCAGATCAGGCTTCTCTGGGTACACTCCCTTCAGGTTCTGTGCCTAGACCTGCATTCAAGGCAATGTGCGAACTACTATCAACTGGCTCCACGTTTGGCACTTCCCTAGGGTTTATCGGTGGTACACCGACCTCTACATTGTTGTTTTCCCCATGAAATCCAAGACCTTCATTGTCATGAACAGGTGCATTTTGCGAGTTTGACATGTTTAATCCCGAGAATCAGAAAATCTCGACAAGAAAAGTATAAAAATAACGTGTGTAACGAGAATCAGTAATGAAATAATCACTATTATCTTTAGCCCACGGTGGTTGCCAAACTGTTTACCTCGAAAATACGAGTAACAATTAAATTTAATTTATGGTTTTAAAGATACGTGATTTAGTTCAATACCAATTACAAATAAAGAAATATGAAGTATAAATGAAAAAAACAAATGAATCAAACCACTGTTACCAAACAGTATCGGCCTCGAGCTTAGTTATCTCGAGATGAACCAAGAACAATAAAGTAAGAATAACAAAGAGGAAAGACAAGTCTAATGAACAATGAGCCAGAAAAATAAGATAATATATTGTTTGTCAATGATTAAATAATGTTTACAAATGATTGGGGTCCCCTTTTTATAATAGGGGAACCCTAAATAAGGTAGATTTCTATTTTACAGTAAGAAATCTTATTGGGACAGATGTCTAACCGCCTAGTACGGAATCGTACAATACTATTCCGGGATTTGTGCCATGATTCTGGAGACGTGACAGGAATCCCTCTCATTCTGTTAGAAGTAAATAACGACATTATTTCGGGGTCGAGCATACTCGGCTTAGGTATTCATCGCACTTCGATCCTCGCGCATTGCATCCTATCTTCGAGTTCGAGTCTGGTCCATCGAGCTCGAACTCGATCTTGCCTGAACTCGGTCTTAAGACGACCCTCGAGCCTATAGATCAAAGGCATGTGATTTTGACCGTATACACTTGTTGTTGTCAACTTTCCTTCTTGACCTTAATGAAATGATTTCTAGCAACATAAAATTTCATGGTTTCATTTAGACCATAATTTTTTAAAACCTTCCTACATTTCTTTAACTCCATGTCTAGTTAAATACTTTCATATTAATTGGGATGAATGGAGTATTAAAGAAAAAATATTTAAATTTGTTCTTGTATTATCCACAATTTTTTAATTTTGATGTTCGTACACTTTTAGACCATTTTTATTTTTGTTATAACGTGCAGCAATGAATGAATTATACATCTCCAAATTCTTTGAGAAGAAAAAGTCAAAATTTATCCCCCGATCATCCAAAAGGATATAAACGTGACTATTTTTGTAACGGCGAGAGTAACATTAAGCCAATCTCGAGTAGTAGAAAAACATATTTGACCATTTTTCTTAATTAAATCATTCTCAATTTTATTTAAATATATTTTCCATTGGTTGTTTGTGTCGCACGTATGCATAAATCAATTTTCCATGGGAGTTGGGACAATCCAAAGCAAAAATCGGATAACACCAATAACACACACAGCACGAAACAAGACATCAATTTAACGGTCAAAAACAACCGACTTCCTAAATCCAACGGCCATCGTTTCTTCTCCTAGCTCTCGCCGGGAAAATATAAGTTCTCACAATCTGCAAATTTTCAATTCAAATTTTTTCCTTCAAATTCCTCTCAAATGGCACAAATTTCCTTAAATTTTCAGTTTAATACCAAGTATTTGTACAGACACACTTTCTTCTGCAATCGTTACGGTTTTTTACACGAAAAAAAAACCATTTCTTTTGTCAATAAATATTCCCCTTTTCGTCCACAAGCTGTTGTATTTTCCAAATCCCTAAATGGGTTTCAATTTTTAGTGAAGAAACGTGAAATATTTGCCCGAGCTAACGGGTCATGCGAGCAAGATTCGGATTCGACGGAAAAAACCGAATCTTCAGCTGAAAACAGCAAGAAAAATCCGGGTTCGGATACGGGCACGGGTCGAGTTCCTGGGTCGGGTCCAGGCCGGAAGGACAGTTGGTGGTCAAAGCGGAGGAAGTTGAGGTGGGAGCCGATAGTACAGGCTCAAGAGATTGGGGTTTTGTTGTTGCAATTGGGGATTGTGATGTTTGTTATGAGGTTGCTCCGACCTGGTCTGCCGTTACCCGGGTCGGACCCTAGAGCCCCGACAAGTTTTATAAGTGTACCTTACAGTGAGTTTTTAAGCAAGGTGAATAGTAATCAGGTGCAGAAAGTTGAGGTTGATGGTGTACATATTATGTTTAAGTTGAAAAGTGAAGTGAGTAGTAGTAGTGTTGTTGTAGAGAATAATGAGGATAGTAAGTTGCAAGAATCTGAGGCATTGTTAAGGAGTGTGAGTCCAACAAAGAAAATTGTGTATACGACGACGAGACCGATTGATATAAAGACTCCTTATGAGAAAATGCTTGAAAATGATGTTGAGTTTGGTTCTCCAGATAAAAGGTCTGGTGGTTTCTTGAATTCTGCATTGGTAAGGTTTTGATGAACAACTTTTCTAGTTCATAACGTTGTTATGCAATGTTAAGTGGTATACTTACACAAGGGCGAAGCTATGTTGGCCCAAGGTTGGTCAGCTCGCCGAAAAATTATACTATGTGTAAAGTAAAATATTACTTGTTATTGATTAAAAATAGACTTTGAACACCCTTGCATAGCTCACTGGCAAAGGGTGATCAAACTTTGAACACCCTTATTGAATTTCTTGGCTTTGCCACGATACTTACAACTTACATGTTCACTTGCTATATTTGTTGTATAGGATTAAGTTATATGCATTATCAGTGTAAATTATTTTTGGATAGTTCAATTTAACCGGTGATAACAAGTTCCAATCTAGTTTTCAAGTTACCATGTTGTTGGTCAATTTTAACTGATGGTGTAAAAGAATTATACACTGTCAATGCACAGAACTTAAACTCATCTGTTACACCGGCTTAGCAAAAGGAGCAGTAACACCAGATAGTAGAATAGAATAACCCATAGAGCTAGCTTGAAAATGGACTGGTATTTGGAAATTTGATGCTTCTGCAACAGCTATCTTTAGAATGTCTTAGTTCTTTCTTCAATCTTTCTAAACGCTACTATTGTGACTTCGCTGCTTTTGATTTTGTATTTCTGGAATTGCCACAAATGGAGTAGTTATAACTAGACCAACTGAAAAATTGTTCTTACCTTTGCTGGAAGAAAAATGTTGTCTTGCCTTTATGTCATGTAGTTAATATCTCTTTTCACTGAGCTTTCATGGTATTTCTGTCTACTAGCACGTTCTATTTCATTTAATCAGCTGGGCTTCGTCCCTCGCTGGTTAGAGTCGGCCAACCTTTCTCAACCTTCCTCTTTTATTGGGATTTAGGACAGTTAAGTGAAGCTCATTTAAGCAGTGTTTAAGGTACTCTATTAGAAGACAGACGTTCTGTATATGGATTCTCAATGAGTTGTTACTTGATTTTAGATGACTTGACTTGGAGATTTGGAGAAACCACTGTAGTGGAGTTTGATGGTTCACCAAAATGATGTTTTTGAGTCGTCTATATTCTTTTCCTTTTTCCATTTTTTCTGATATTATTTCTTTATTCACTATAATGATATGAACAAGTTATATTTCCATCTCACGTTGTATTTCGAATTCAACACCCCATATTCAAAATGCATTCTTTACAACAACATACCCAGTAATATCCCACACTGTGGGGTCTAGGGAGACTAGTGTATACGCAAACCTTACCCTACCTTGTGAGGATAGAGAGGGTGTTTCCAATAGAATATTCAAAATGCATTCTTTGGCCGACAAAAAGGATGTGAATGAGGATTTAAGATGTGAACCTCTGATTATAGGGTTGAGTTATTTTTCAATTACATCTTTCTTATTAGTGGAAGGATGTATCACTAAGTTTGAGTGATTGGAAAACATAGTGAAAAGCTAAACCAACTTTACTGCACAAATGTGCGCATGGCCCCTTACCCTAGACTCCAAAAAAAAGAAAAGAAATAACTAAAAACATAGCAGTTAGAAGATACATTTTTTCCATAATCGTGGGTTTCAACCAGAGATCTGCTTTGAGCTCTTTATTGTTATACTAGTTACAGATAAGCTAACAAGAGGTATACATGATAATGTCTCATGGTGTATACAATTTGTATTTTGTAGATGATATTGTATTAACTGACGAAGCTAGCGAGGGTGTTAAGGGGAAGCACTTTAGGAAATAAAAATCTAGGATTCTAGAAGTAAGAACAATTCACCGCAAGTTTAGCTGGTATAAGAAGAATGAAGTTAATGTGAGAATAGATGTGATGGTGGTTACCAGATGCAGATAATTCAGATATTTATGCTCAATTTTGCAGGTCAATGGTAGGATAGATGAAGATATAGCACATAAAATTAAAATAGGATAGCTGAAATAGAGGAGTGTGACTGTGATGAAAATGTTCTGCCATGGGAGGATGCCTACAAAAGCAAAATGCTTGTTCTATAGCATGGTAGTAAGCCTAGCAACATATATGAGAGTGGATGTTGGGCCTCTAGGGCCCACCATATGACGAGTGTCATAGAAAAGGGGATGATAAGATGGATGTGCAACTTGCAAGATTAAACAAGATAAAAAATGACCATATCTGACGATCAAATGAGAAAAACATCACTCTTATTCATGTATTATGAAGCACTCCAAGTTCAGTGGTCCGATGGTGTGAAAAAAATGATTATTCAATTTGTTAAAGGGAAGAGGTAAACCTAAAATCATGTGGAGGAAGTTGCAAAAATCTACAATCTTTGAGAATCCGAGCAGAGTCGGTGCAAAATAAAACACAATAAATGCGAAAGAAATTATATACCAATAACAATAACAACGACCCAGTGAACCACTAGTGGGGTCTGGGGAGGGTAGTGTGTACGCAGATCTTACCCCTATCCCGCGGGGTAGAGAGGATGTTTCAGAAAGATCCTCAACTCAAGAAGACAAAAGAAGACGAAAAGAGGCAATCTATCAGTACCTTCAATAGAAACCATAGAACAAAGAACAGCATCACCACAACCAGAAAATAAGTGAAAAGCAAAACACTAACCAGTAGATAAAGCACATCAAAGAGGAACGAAAAGTAGTGTGAACTCAGCATAAAACACTAACAGTCAAAGATCAAGTCCTAACAGACTAGCCTCATTCTGCGGCGCCATAGAGATATTCTCAACTACCTCCTAACCTACAACCTTAATGCTCGATCTCCACAACTTCCTGTCTAGGGCCATGTCCTCGGTAATCTGAAGCCTCACCATGTCCTGTCTGATCATCTCTCTCCAATACTTCTTAGGCCGCCCTCGACCTCTCCTCATGCCCACCAAAGCCAGCCGCTCACACCTCCTCACCGGCGCATCTGGGCTTCTCCTCTGGACGTGCCCAAACCATCTGAGCCTTGCTTCCCTCGACTTGTCATCCATGGGGGCGACACCCACCTTCTCCCGAATAACTTCATTCCTAATCTTATCCATCTTGGTGTGCCTGCACATCCACCTTAACATCCTCATTTCAGCTAATTTCATCTTTTGGATATATGAATTCTTAACTGGCCAGCACTCAGCCACATACAACATGGCCGGTCTAACCACCGCTCTATAAAATTTACCTTTGAGAATCTGAGGTACTTTCTCCTCACACAGGAACTATTTGAGATTAAGGTTTAGCTATGCACTTACATCAGGTCCATCTTTTTGTTAGAATTTTTTTAAAACATGTTTAGACATTGCCTGCCAGTGGAAAATGTAGAGCATCTCTAGTGTTAGAGACTCTCCGAATTATCAAGTATTGGAAGGAAGCAGGGTGCGAATGGAGTGAAACGTATATTGAGGATTCATATGGCCTACCCCAATTAGCTTGGGATGGAGGCATGGTTGTTGTTGTATTTAAAGGGAACACATAGCTATATCAAATGAAAAAGATTACACAGTGTTGAGTTGAATCATATGTTCCTATTGTTGCTTTCCTAATTTGAAATGTCTTGTGATTCTAAATTTTTAAAGCATGAGCAGATTCGCTGTTGATTCTAAGCTAGCCCATTCTCTTAATTTGCTAGGAAAAGTACGACGGTCGTTCCTGTGGAACAAACATCCTGCTCTTAAGTTTGAAAAAACTCCCTGCTTTCGCCCTTTCCTGTTAGAACGGCCCTTTGACATGAAACATACTGGAGTGTAAAATGAATTTTCACTTTTTTTTAGCTCAAGGGCAATCATGGCATGCTTACTATATTTTTCCTTCTAGTTTGTTTCATGTGAATTTTTGGCTCATGCTGCTTGACTTTGTCCCCCGGTAGCCGTTCATGTTATCCATCTGTTTTCTGGTGTCCCCTAAGCATTTCATTATTTTGTCTCAATCCTTAATTTTTTGCTCCAAGTGTTGGAATTAAAGACTAACTTTACTTTGCAGATAGCTTTATTCTATGTTGCTGTACTAGCAGGGCTTCTTCATCGCTTCCCGGTAAACTTTTCTCAGGTATATTTGTGAATATATTTTTGTGGCAATTCCTATATCCACTAAATTTATGAATACATCACCTACTTTATTGTGGCTGCATAATTACAGAGCACAGCTGGTCAGCTCAGAAATCGCAAGTCAGGGGGTTCAGGTGGCGCCAAAGTATCTGAACTTGGGGAAACTATCACATTTGCTGATGTTGCAGGTGTTGACGAGGCTAAGGAGGAGCTAGAAGAGATTGTGGTATGTTTCATTTTCATTTGGTGGACTCTCTTGGCAATATCCTAAAGTATTGAATAGTTTATAACTCATTATTGTGGTATTTTATAACTGCTTTTTTCTCCAGGAATTTCTTAGGAATCCAGATAAGTACATACGGCTTGGTGCACGTCCTCCTCGTGGTGTTCTGCTGGTGAGTTTCAAATTCAACATAGTAATGGGACCGCTAGGTGGTTATCAAAGTGAAAAGCTGCAAGACTACTGATACTGTAATTGGAGGCTTCAAATCATAACTCGTTGAAACTTTCTGCTTTCTGGTTATTTATTTATTTAGTTATTTTGTCTTCCTGAAGGGATTCTCTCTCTATCCCTTCACTTTGTGATGCCTCTATACATCATTATTTCCTGCTAATTTTGTTATGTGACTGTTGACTCATAGACCATTCTACTTGGGGACACCCTTTGATTAGTTATCATCTTTGCGCTTCTTAGGGTATACATTGTTCAAGTAGATTTAAATTCTTGCAGGTTGGTCTTCCTGGGACAGGAAAAACACTTCTAGCTAAGGCCGTTGCTGGGGAAGCGGAGGTTCCTTTCATCAGTTGTTCTGCAAGTGAGTTTGTAGAATTGTATGTCGGTATGGGAGCATCACGCGTCCGGGACCTGTTTGCACGGGCAAAGAAGGAGGCACCTTCAATAATTTTTATCGATGAGGTAGCCTGTGCTTTGCCTCTTTCCTTCTTCTTCTACAAACTCAAAATATCCTAATAAAAAGTGTCTCCATTTTCCCGGATATGTATGCAGATAGATGCTGTGGCAAAAAGCCGTGATGGTAAATTCCGCATCGTAAGCAATGATGAAAGAGAGCAGACACTGAACCAACTACTCACTGTAAGATGTGCTGATTTTTTATGTGCTACATCACTTCAGTTTTGCATAAGAAATTAATATTTTACAATAATCGGCAGGAGATGGATGGATTTGACAGTAATTCTGCTGTAATTGTCCTTGGAGCAACAAATCGCTCTGATGTTTTAGACCCTGCTCTTCGCCGACCTGGAAGATTTGATCGTGTAGTGATGGTTTGTCTCTATCTTCTGCTGGAATAGAAATTTTGTTTATTATAAAGCTTTGCCCATGATTTGGAGCATTGGTCATGACCTCCTCATACAACAACTCCTATAGAAGGGAAGTGGTGATGTAAGTTTTTGTTTCAAGGTGGAAGCGCCTGATAGGGCTGGAAGAGAAGCTATCCTAAAGGTACATGTCTCCAAGAAAGAACTTCCCCTGGCACAAGATGTTAATCTTGGTAACATCGCTTCTATGACTACTGGTTTCACGGGGTAATCCTTCCTCTCTGATTTTCTTAAGCTTTCAATTTCGTCTATGGTGTTTCTATGGCTGACTGACAGTTCATCTTGGGGATTGTACAGGGCAGACCTTGCAAATCTAGTGAATGAAGCTGCTTTGTTGGCAGGAAGGCAGAATAAAGTTGTAGTTGAAAAAGAAGATTTCATTCAAGCTGTTGAGCGTTCAATTGCGGTATCGCTTCTTCCCTCTCAAAACAATGCTGTAATAGCCGAGTGACATGCATGCACCATTACT
This sequence comes from Nicotiana glauca, assembly GCA_026770625.1. Lineage (NCBI taxonomy): Eukaryota > Viridiplantae > Streptophyta > Magnoliopsida > Solanales > Solanaceae > Nicotiana > Nicotiana glauca. Next base: position 59,347 of record MU755914.1, on the reverse strand, counting down.
ATTTCTGCATTACATGAAACTACGTTTCTCCGTTCTCATGTGCTATATCCTAGAATATTGCCGCTTGTAGTTCTATAAGAGCTAAGTGGTCACACTTAAGAAGCTTGTTATGAGAAAAGATATCCATCTCAAGTATTCTCCCTTGAACAAGAGCCCACTAGGAAGGATTTTACATTTTTGGGCTCTATTATATGATAATTTTAACAAACTTGGATTGCCATTGCTTCAGAGAAGAGGTGTATGTTATTGGTCCTTAAACTTTGAATGTGTATGTTCCGCTGTTTTCTTCCTTTTTTTGTTTTTTTTGTGATAATCGTGGTGTCCGGCCCTACTTAGGCGCACCGCGACTAATTCCATAGGATATTTGCTACCTCCCACCAACAACATGTACCAGGTAACTCTATCTACCAAGGCTTGGACAGGTGGAAAAAAATCACCTAGTGCTTTTTGTCTCCACTGGGAATTAAACTTGAGACCTCATGGTTCTAACCGAATTCATTGACCACTAGGCCACACCCTTGGGTGCTATGTTTCACTGTTTTAGACCTTGATAGTTTTAAATGAAAAGAATTTTGTATACAGTTAAAATATAATGGTCAGCAATGAGGAATATGTGCAAGACTCAAGATTTCTAACATTAGCGTTAATGGTAGAATTGGCTGAGTCAAGCTTCATTTGATCCCTCTTTTAGCTCAGGACCAGTGTCTTCTAGTTTCATGTGCACTAAACTTGAGTACGAGCAGTCTTTGGCTTTGAGAAAAATTACATATTACTCAATTTATCTCTATGAATCCTGTATAACAAAATTGTAAAAAGCTTGAATAAGATGGGGAATAGTGACTGCCCTCTAAGATCCCATGCAAGGAAGAGCATTGTCCAGGAAAATCCCAAAAGGTTGAAGGTCTAATTCTCGGAAATTCTAGATGGGCTACAAGTTATAGTTTGTTTCCCCCATGCTCAATCTAGCACCGCTGGTTAGTTGGTCAATAGGAAAGTAAATGATAAAAATATTTCTTGTTCTTGATCATGCTGCTATGTCAGGTGATTTGTATATTTTAGTTGTTAACCAATTCCATTCAGGTTTACAAGCTTCATTTTCAATGTTTCAGGGCATTGAGAAGAAGACTGCCAAGCTGCAGGGCAGTGAGAAGGCTGTAGTTGCAAGGCATGAAGCAGGGCATGCAGTAGTTGGGACTGCTGTTGCAAATCTTCTTTCTGGGCAGCCACGAGTTGAGGTAATAATTATTTTCACTTGCTCTGAGTTTATTTCTTCCTGATTTACTACAGGCTCACATTATTTGTTTCACTAGTCGACTGGTTTTGTGTCACACTGGATAACATCTG
>MU755914.1:0-49011 GCA_026770625.1 Nicotiana glauca | reverse complement strand
GCTTGAACTCCCGTAAAATTTGCGGGAGTTCCAGCATAGTTATCCTGGAACTCCTGTAAAATTTACGGGAGTTCAAGCATACTTATGCTGGAACTCCCGTAAAATTTGCGGGCGTGTTTTTTCGGATTTTGAACAGTGTTTTCGCTCAGATTTAAAGTGGCTAAATTTCGATGACTTTTGAAACTTGGCTATTTTTCAACGACCAGTGGTAAATCGGGCTATTTTTGAATTTCTCCCCCAAAAAAGTCATTTTAATGAAATGCTAAATCAGCCCAACTCAAATATTTTCGTTGTATGCTAAATCAGTTTAATGAAATGTTAAACTCGTCTTTGAATGTATGGATTGTATAATCTTTTGCCTAAAATTGTGGGATTGGCAAAAAAATTAAGAGCAAGTAAAATTTCCAAAAAAGTATTTGTTATTCTAACCATGATTAGGAGCTTGCTTGGGTAATTTAATCTAAAAATTTAATTTTTAACTAGTGGCTCCCTCTAAGTAGTAACTTGGGAGTACGGAGAGAATGGAAAATGGGGAGTAGTTTCATCCACTTTTGGGTAATCAACTTTTTTCTTTTTCCACCGTATATTTGGTTAGCTAAAAAGGGGAGAAATTCAAAAATAGCCAAATTTTATAAGTAGTCATTTAAAAATAGTCACAGTTCCAAAATTAATCGAAATTTAGTTACTTTTCATGTAAAGATAAATCTGAACGAAAACACAGTTCAAAATCTAAAAAAATACTCCAATATAATATACTGGAACTCTAGTATATTATATACTGAAACTTTTCGCGTGTTAGAGTTCTAGCATACTATGCTGGAAGTTCATACACATGTGCACCGTTCTCCAGTATATTATGCTGAAATTTTCTGTGTTGCAGCAAAATAGTAACTATTTTTTATTGACTTTACAAACGCTAAATATTTTTGAATGACCAATCCGAAAAATGGCTAGCCGTGATATTTTTACTCTAAAAAGTTGTATAAATGGTTATTATCATGTCCGAGTATTTTGGTATCCTTGTGACTGATTATTTCCGTTTAATTTCCCCATAAAATATCTCATGGTACGTGGGGCCCGATCAGAAAGGCAGGTCAGCTCTTCTTTTGATTGGGTGAAAGAGATCCTATAAAATACCACCAAAAGATATGCCATTAACTAGCCTTCCTCCTGATATTTTCCAGTCACTTCATTTCTGATCTTTTGCTTGTGAACAGAGAAGAGAGAGAGAGAGAGACAGAGAGCTCTAATTCAGATATCTGAGGTTCGTTTCTCTCTCTCAATTTTCTGTTATAATTACGTATTAAGGTTATACATACATCTTTTTCATGCATGTATCTTCTGCTCCCTCCGTTTCAATTTATGTAATCCCATTTGACTGCGCATGGAGTTTAAGAAAAGAGATGGACTTTTGAACTTGTGGGCAAAATGAGTCATATATATTTTTGTGGCTATAAATTATTGTATAAAGTTAAATTGTTTTCAAATAAGTAGAGGGGTCATTCTTTTTTGCACGGAGAGATTATTATTCTGTAAATTCATCATCTAAACTGTAACTAATAATAGTTAGGTTTATCATTTTTATCAGATTACCAATTAATGTTGATGATAAGAAATGTGTAACACAGTCAGAATATATAACTTAAAGTTTTTGCGTTAAGGCTTAAACTAGTTTACTGCTTTGTGTGGTTTCACCTGATGTACGGGGCTTTCCTATCACATAGCCGGATCCAAGATTTAAATTTTATGTGTTCAATCTTTAACGTTTTTACCATTGAACCCATTATATTTGTAAAGTTATGGGTATACTATTTGTTGCATTTTTCGTAATTTTTTACACATAAATTTATGATATGTACCGAAAGTACTCGGTTCAGATGAACCCGGTGACACTGAGCTGCATTCGCCCCTGTTAATATGATCTAGTTTCACATATATATCTATGCTTTGTGTGAAATGTGATTGGTTCAGTTGAACGCGTTGATTATATGTTGAATTTTCCTTTGATACTTGGAATGATCTTCGAAACACTACCAATAAACTTTTGAATGTCATCACCAGACATTCCCAAATATGGTACTCCATGTTTCATTTTATGTGGGGTGTTTGATTGGATATGCCATGGTAATTTTGCGGCTATAGTAAGGGTAAATCCAGAAGTATAAAGGTAAATTATTTGTAAAAGTGGAAAGGTGTCATTCCAGCAACTAATGATTGCGTTAAGGTAGTTTATCCACATCCCACCCTTAGGGTGCGGCTCTTCTCTAGACCCTGCGTGAATACATGATACTTTATGCACCGGAAAAGGTGCCATTGTTTTTGGAACAGACTAAAAAGTAAAAAGTGCCACATAAGGAGTAGAACATAGAAAGTGAATACTTAACCTTTTGCATCATGAAAAGAAAATAATCTTTGCTAAACATTATTTAGCTATGAATTTTGAAGTCTCCAAGATTCTTTTAGCGTTTTGGTTTATGATATTCAACTGTCAGCATCACTCACCTTTTGTTGTATCATTACAAGCATAACTTGTTCTAACTATGTTTTATGTTCCCAGTCTAGCTTATATGTGAATAGTTTGTTATAGTCCTAAATATGTGACATAATTGCTTTAATACAGGGGAAGAAATATGGCATCTGTCCAAACTGCTTTAACATCACTTCTATGCAAGAATGGGAACCATCATCCACAAATAAATTTTCCAAGCAGTTCCTTCTTGCCAGGGTTCGATTTTACTGGGCAAGTTGCTGTTACGCGGAAAAGGGAGACATGTTTCAATTCTTTCTCAGGCCCTAAAGCAACATTAACCTTTGATCCCCCAAGTACTAATAAAGAGAAGACAAAGCCAAAGCACACAGTTGATCCTAATGCTCCTGATTTCTTGCCACTTCCATCATTTGAAGAATGCTTCCCGAAAAGCTCCAAGGAGTACAGGTCTATCTATGATCCCTCCCGTCTTGGCCTATATTGTTTTTCAGGATAACAATATTTTATTGAGGATTCAGCGTACGGAATTTGTAAAAATAGTTACATCATTGAGGATTCAGTGTATGACATTTCTTTTTAATATCTCGAGTGAAGAGGCTAAGCCTTCAAAACCTTATATTGGAAACGTGTTGTCTAAAAGTTACAGCGCCTTATTTAAGGATTTAACTTATATGCATTGTTAGTGTAAAATTTTTTTGCACTATCAATGTTTTAACTTGTTGCAGCAGGTAGCTGTGTTATGTTTTAAGTGAAGTATAATTCTTTACGTGAACATGTACCATAAGGTAAAACCTTTAGAAACTTTATATTCTTAGTGTCATCATGTTGAAAACTTTATCTTCTTAATCCTTTTTAATTCTATGAAAATTGAGTAAAAAAGTTTGTGACGGAGAGCTTGAGAGCACAAATATCTTACACATGCAATTTCTTGTGTTTGCAAAATATTGATTAGTTGAATGTGCGATTTGCAGTGAAGTTATCCATGAAGAAACAGGTCATGTGCTCAAAGTCCCATTTCGCCGTATCCACCTTTCTGGGGATGAACCACATTTTGACACTTATGATACCAGTGGTCCTCAGGGTGTAAATCCTCGTATTGGTATGCCTATTAACCATCTCCCTTGTTCCTTTGGATGCAGAATTTTCTATAATCTAGATTAATGCAACTGGTATCTGCTTAATTTGTTGTGCTTTCGTTTGATCTTTTTAATACTTCGCTTAAACAAAAAGGTTGCCTTATGATGAAGCTTCTGATTGCAGTAACTCTCATATGTTATTCCCATTAATAGATCAGATTAATTTTTTCATTGTCACCTGTCTATTTGCAATACTTGGAAGTTGAATTATCTGATCCTGATTTTTAATCATTCTTTCTCAATTCTTTTCTTCTTTCAAACAATTATGTCATTTTATTAGCTGTTAAAAAGATTCAAACAGTGATACCAATTAGTTGAGATAGTTGTAGTCATGTAGGTATGTTTACTTTAAGTCCAACTTTTTGTTTAATCTTGCTAGGGATTTATATTCTAGCAGAAGATATAGAAAACTCCTAGTGCAATAGAACCTAATGCTTTTAAACATTGGATTGAGATGAATTGTGGAGCGACATGGATAGCAGGGTTCATATAGTCGAACCCAACTAATATGCAATTGATGCGTAGTAGTTGTTATTTTGTTTTATTAGCTCTTAATTTCCACATGTGTTTTTGTTTTCATTTTATTTGTTTGAATCTTGCATATATTCTTTGGCTGAGTTGGCAGATATGACTCTTCCGAATACAACCTTTTGATTGAAAGTTGTTCGTACTTTCTATCAAAATGAAACATTATGCTAGATGTCTTGCTTTATGATTTCACCATTATGATTTAGGACATAATCTATTTATTTATATAATAATTATGCATTTAAATAGGACTCCCCAAGTTGCGCAAGGAGTGGATTGACAAAAGGGAGAAGTTAGGAGGACCCAGGTACACTCAAATGTTCTATGCTAAGCAGGGAATTATAACTGAAGAAATGGCTTACTGCGCTGCACGTGAAAAAATGGATCCAGAGTTTGTGAGATCAGAAGTTGCACGGGGACGTGCAATCATCCCTTCAAACAAGAAGCACCTTGAGTTGGAGCCTATGATAGTAGGAAGAAAATTCTTAGTGAAAGTCAATGCCAATATTGGAAACTCTGCTGTTGTAAGCTCGATCGAAGAAGAAGTTCACAAGCTTCAATGGGCAACAATGTGGGGTGCAGATACTATTATGGATCTCTCTACTGGGAGACACATTCACGAGACTCGTGAGTGGATCTTGCGTAATTCTGCTGTACCAGTAGGAACAGTGCCAATCTACCAAGCGTTAGAAAAAGTAAATGGCATCGCTGAGAATCTGAGTTGGGAAGTTTTTAGAGAGACCTTAATTGAACAAGCTGAGCAAGGTGTTGATTACTTCACCATTCATGCTGGAGTTCTTCTTAGGTACATCCCATTGACAGCGAAACGGATGACTGGAATCGTTTCTCGTGGAGGCTCCATTCATGCAAAGTGGTGCTTAGCTTATCACAAGGAGAATTTTGCATATGAACATTGGGATGACATACTTGATATCTGCAATCAGTATGATATATCATTATCAATTGGTGATGGACTGAGACCTGGTTCAATTTATGATGCAAATGACACTGCTCAGTTTGCTGAACTCTTGACTCAAGGAGAGCTGACTCGCCGGGCTTGGGAAAAGGATGTACAGGTAACAATTTCCTACAGTTTGCTAATTGTTAACATCCTATTAACTTCTTAGCATGAAGTAGTTTTTTTAGCTCAAGTGTGTTTATCTATAGTATACTTAACAAAACCATCTCTTCTTCTGTTGTTGGAAAAGAAGTTTCTTCAGAACAGTATTCTTTCTATTTGGATACGAATTTCACTTGGATAAAACGTTGAAGTTCTGATAGTGAAAAACCATTATTTCACTTCAAATACTCCTTAAACCAGTTTTTCAACTCATGTTCCCTATTTCAAGTTGAAATTGAAATAATGGACAAATTGTAAAACAAACACTAATGCCTATATGTCCGAACTCTGTGTGCGTCTTTTCACTTTCATATTTCAAAGTTATATTATTTGATTCTGTAGTGCAATGTCATGTACCTCTCCTTTTCTCTCCACTCTTCCCCTCCCCCTTAATTTAAAGTTGTGTTTTCTTTTTCCTATTTATTTCCTTAAAATTTGTAGTCATGCACAGTCTGAGGGTGTTTTGTTTCAAAATTAGAAAACACATTCTCTAATACGTCAGGAGTCCATTGATGAGAAGGGGCTGGGAAAGCTTGAACCCAATTCCTTGCATGACTATTTCTTCTCCTGAATATCAGAGTTACCTTGCTAATTTTTAGTTACAAAAATTGTGTTTCATTTCAGGTTATGAATGAAGGGCCTGGACACGTTCCAATGCATAAGATTCCTGAGAACATGAAGAAACAGCTAGAGTGGTGCAATGAAGCACCATTTTACACTCTTGGACCTTTGACAACTGATATAGCTCCTGGATATGATCATATCACCTCTGCCATTGGTGCAGCCAATATAGGCGCACTTGGAACCGCGCTGCTGTGTTATGTTACTCCAAAAGAGCATCTTGGTTTGCCTAATCGGGATGATGTGAAGACAGGAGTAATATCATATAAGATTGCTGCTCATGCAGCTGATCTAGCGAAAGGTCATCCACTTTCTCAAGCTTGGGATGATGCATTGAGCAAGGCAAGATTTGAGTTCCGATGGATGGATCAATTTGCTTTGTCATTGGACCCCGTGACTGCATTGTCCTTCCACGATGAAACTTTACCAGCCGATGGTGCTAAAGTGGCTCATTTCTGCTCTATGTGTGGGCCAAAGTTTTGTTCTATGAAGATAACTGAAGATATAAGGAAGTATGCTGAAACTCATGGTTATGGAAGTGCAGAGGAAGCAATCCTCCGCGGCATGGATGCTATGAGTGCAGAATTTCAAGCTGCAAAGAAAACCATTAGTGGGGAACAACATGGTGAGGTTGGTGGTGAAATCTACTTGCCGGAAAATTACATCAACTCTTTGAAGAGCTAAAGGTGAGCGTTACATTGGATTTTCCCTTCACATTGTTGTTTCTGCAAGTTCTTTAAAGGTAGAGATATGTTATATCCAAGAAATGATTACCACTGTTAACGTGCAACTTAACACAAAAAAATGTCTATTTTCAACTACCTCTAATTAAATCTAAAGTAAGAAAATTTCTCTTCATTTGGATAGAGTATACAATAAAGTGGTAGGAGACGAAAGCATGATTATCCAATAGAGGGCTTCTTTTCTGCAGACATGTTCTTTCTCCACGTCTGGTTATCCTATAGGAGTTGTAGTTTTCGTAGTTGCAAGAACTTCTTTTTTCCTCCACAACATGTTACCTTACCGAAAGCAATTGCAGGACTTCATAGATTGAAAACTGGATCAAGAGCTTTCTGAAGTGATCACACTCCATCGACCAGTCAAGAAGAGGGAGGGTGTAGGAGCTTCATTATCAAGTATTAGGTAAGTATCTAGGTTTGGTATGTTAAATATCTTGAAAACAATAGCCTTGTTCAAAGAAAGTACTCTTCTTGGCAGTAATAAGAAATCGCGTATTTTATTCTATTCTGTCTCTTTATATCCTCGATGATTTATTGACACGAGAAAGCACCAGGGGTGCCTGTGTCAGCTTCAGAAACCTGGCCTTATTAGCCAGAATGCTGACTGAACAGGCTGAGAAAGTCCCTTTGAACCTGAACAGGATAATTCCTGCGTAGGGAGTGTGCATTTTTTTTGTTGCTTGCACAGGGATGGAGATTCTTCCATGGATCAAATTAAGCTGATCCTGCCCTTTGCCAGGACCAGTTATACATTATATTCAAGATCATGGGTGTATTCAGTACTAGAGTTATGGGTTCATTTGAAGTTTTGAACTCATAACTTTTAGCTTGAATTTATCTGTGTTAGGCGCATGGCCTTTCTTTGGATTAGGTCCGGGGACTGTGTGTCCGGGGCTCATTTCGGGCGTGTACAATTTTTGACCATTACAGTTAGTCCCCCCTCCCTCGCCCCTCCCCCGGAAAAAAATGCTAAGACTTACTGAAAATATTGAACTATGAACCTATAACTCAAAAAAGATGATAGATTCGGTAGTTGAAATCTAGTATTGAACTCATAGAATTAAAATCCTGCATCTGCTTTTGTTCAAGATAGTATATTCTTGGTTGGACCAACATGAGATCACATGAAAATATTTGTCTACGCATTCAAAGGCGGATCTAAGATTTGAACTCATGGGTTCAACTATAAAGTTTTTAGCAGATCCCATTATATTTTTTAAGTTTTGGGTTTATATTTATTATTTTTTCACTTTTAATGAATTTTTACTCCGCGTCAAAAAATTATGGATTCAATTGTACCCGCTGATAACACACTGCATGCGCCCCTATATGCAATACATTAAGAACGACAGTGGACTTAAAAATCTTTCAGGAAGTACTTTCCAGTAATTTTCCTTCAAATCGCGGATCAGATGTCATTAGCAATGAAAGGGAAGTAACATATGCAAATAGAAGCAAATTCAGGGTCCAGAGTCAATAGGTTCAGAATAAATATGATTTTATTATATATATACATTTTAAACTTTTCTTCTGCTTACGTATATATAGTTTGAGCCGAAAGCAGGATGTTCCGTTCGACATACAAAACTTCCCTGTTCAGCCTCGGCAAAGCTCTATTTAATAATATGTGAGCAAAAATAAAAAGCTTAACAAGGTTACCACTTAACTACAGTTAACAAGTATTTATTCTTACCTAATTTATTGCTTAACCATGGTAAGTTTCAATGGAATAAGGGTTCTTGCTCTACCAAAAACGTATAAATAAATAGCTAAGGTAATAGAAATCAATCGCAGATACAGATTCAAGATACTTAGGACTACAATTTTTAGGACTACGATTCACAAGAGAGTTACTTAGGACTACAATTTTTACACATAATAGTATCGTTAAAAAGAAAATTTTCAAAAGGAGAGTTGAGTAATGAAACAATAGCAAACATGGAGGAAAACGGTGTGGAAAATTCTCAACTTAGTAAAAGCCAGTTCAGTAATTAATTGACAGCTTTTAAGAAAACCTCAAAGCAAATATATACTTGGCTAAAAAAGGAATTGAATTTAACAAGTCATCTGAAATGAGAAAGCAAAAAACTTTAGGACTAAAGTGAACAAGGTAGTGCAGACTTTGTAATTATAGGGTTTGAAACCACCAAGATCCCCCGTATTCTCATACAAATCAGTGTCATATTAAAATGATAAATTTGCGAGCAAGAAAATGCAAATGTTAATACAGTCTTGTTGGGTCCAAAATGCACACGCAAATTATGCGGCTGACAAGTAATAAAGTGATGAAAAAGTATCGTCCCACGAGGATTTTTAATTAACTCTCGTCTAATTTTTGTTTATTGCTCAAGTGGTTGTGTAGAAGATAATTTTGATTTTTACTACTAAAACTTACTAAACATGCAAGAAATTCAAAGGTGCAAAGCAAATAAACAAACACTTCGGAAGAATTCCATGAGATGGGAATATTCCGGAGTTACGGGATTAATGTCTCTCATATTGCGTTCTTCTGGTTGATTTAATTACTTGATTTATCTAATTTGTTGGTTAACTTGGTTTATTATGCTCGCAAAGTTCTTTTGACGATTTGCTCGCTTATTCAAGCCGGCCTAATACTATATGTCTATAAAATTAGAATTAACAAGAATGCATGTATATTTCCTGTAAAAATAATCAAGTAAGGCAACTAAAATATGTCTATCTTGATCACGAATCTATTCTTCGATGTCCAGATTCAAGAACTTACTCTACTCAATCGTATATGCAATCTATAGTTCCCACTTTCGAGTTCAACTGTAAATTTATAGATAATATTCTACTATTAACTATGCAATAGAATAATTAAGTGCAAGATTGAATAAACAAATTAACATGATAACTCAAGCAAAATAATCAGCCGTCAAATAACAATAGTCAATAACAACCCATAAACCCAGAATAATGAGGTTCTTAGCCACACATATTCATAACAATATCAAAATATTATTTTTAAATATAGAAGCTATGAATACTAGATGAAAGATGGAAGAATCGATGAATTTCGTGCTCCATTTATGTTTCTAAGCCTTTGTCCACTTCGAAGATTGACCACCCCTCACTAATCACATTAAGGGGGTATTTATAGGCTAGGGTCGAAGTCCCCAAGCTCAAAACCATCTGGGAAATGTTTAATGCACAGACTGAAAAAGTGTCCAGGCCTCAGAGCTCGTGTTGCCTGGCTTGCAGCACACCCCAGAGCTCGTGAGGCTTTATCTAACGCGTGGTCTAGCTCGCCTAGAGCCAGGCATCGCTTGGCTTGGTGCCTGGTTTCAGGCCTTGTCCGATTTTTGCCTTTTCATACTCTTTTTGTTTATTTTTGATATCTTTGTGTGCAACCTTCACTTGTTTTCATCCTTCAACGATCCTACACATAAAAATGACACAATTAAGCCAAAACGTCGAACACATTATTATAAGAATACCAAAATGTAAGGCAAGTAATATACTACAAATATACATTTATAGCCAATTATCACCTCTTTAAAAACTGTCATATGGAATACACTCTTTGGTAGAACTGATACCAGGTAGCCACTTTAAAGGACTGCTATTTAGAAATTATTCAATGTATCACAAAATTAATTTTTCTGTTCAATTTTTCAAGACACAAATGTCTTGAAATTAAGATTATTTAGTTTAAATTTGCAGAATATCTAGACGGCTACCTAAACTTGGCCCATTTTTTCAATTAGCTACCTCAATTGAGCCCTATACATATTGGATACCTGAACTTATTGACTTATATATCTATTAAATACTTCTTAATTACTTACCTGGCACAAATCGTGAGTGCCACTTATATTGAGCTCGTGAATTACTAATTTTTAGGCTGCCATGGCTTTATAACAGTAAAAAATAGTAATTTTATGCCAAGCCCTTTTATAAATCCACCAACATATAATCCTAAATTCTATCTTTTCTCTTTCTTCTCTCTTCGTACATTGCTGAAGAAAGAGCCATAACTTCTCTCATCTTATCTCTTTGTAAATCTTCCATAGTATACCTACTCCCACCTGTCACATCTTCTTTTTCCCGAGAGATAGGGAGTTTTTTTAAATTAAAGTGATATTAATCGAAATGAGATTATTTATTTATTAAGTGTCACCACTTGGAATAATTTTATGGTGTCCCAAGTCACCGGTTTATTTTAAATCCCAAATCGAGGAAATCTGACTCTGTTTTAAAGACCGTAAAACTAGAAGACCGAGTAAGAAATTTTGTTAACCCGAGAGAAGGTGTTAGACATTCTCAAGTTCCATGGTTTTAGCATGGTCACTTTAATCATACCTGGATTAATTAAATAGTTTTTATTACTTATTTTTAAACCTATGTGCTTTTACCCCTTTTACCTCTTTTAATTACTAGATTATTTGTGAATATTAAATTATCTTAAAACAAATCATGCGTACGTGTATTCGTTTTGTTTGGTGTGTTAAGAATTATGTCACGCGTAAGTGTATAAAATTAATAATACTTTATTATTGTAATGACCCGACCGGTCATTTTGCTTTCTAGAACCCCGTTCCCCTAAATAAGACTTCTCGCACTTGCTTTTACTAATTTATGACTTGCGGAATGGTTCGGGATTGGGAAGAGTTTGGGTTGAAATCGGAACACTTGGTTCCTTAAGGTTGGCTTAAAAGACCAAGTTTCACTTCGATCAGCATTTTGAGTAAACGACTTCGGAATTGGGATTTGATGGTTCCAATAAGTTCGTACGATGATTTTGAACTTGAGCATATGTTCGGAGTGGGTTTTGGATGACAGGGAGCATTTTGACGCCTAATAGTGAAAGTTGGTTCTTGAAGGTTATGAAAGTTCTTTAAATTTGATTTGGAGCGAGTTTTGGTGATATCGAGGTCCAAATAAGATTACGAGATAGGGAATAGTTTCGTAATGTCATTTAAGACTTGCACACAAAATTTGATGCAATTCCGAGAAGTATAAGTATGTTTTGGCGTATTGAAAGTAAATTGAAAAACTTGAAGTTCTTAAGTTTGATTCAATTGGTTTTGGGGTGTGATTCTTAGTTTTAATATTGTTTCGGGCGTTCCGAGAGTTCGAGCAAGTCCGTTTTATGATTCCAGACTTGTGGGTATGTTCAGGTGGGGCCCGGGGGGCCCCGAGTGTCGATCGGTCGAGGCTCAGACCAAGTTGGAAGCTTGAAGTAACAACTGAAGCTCCCCAGGTCCTCGAGTGTCGATCGGACGAGCCACAATTCGTAGAAGCGAGAAATCAATGGCAGCCTAGGAACCGCAGATGCGGAAGATCGGGCGCACTTGCGTGATCGCAGGTGCGAGAGTTGTGGTCGCATGTGCAGCTGGGCTCGCAGAAGCGGCCCCTTCTGTCCGTGGATGCGGAGACTGGCCAGATGAGGGGAATGCGAACTGGCGATGGCTTTTTCGCAGGTGCGAGACCACATATGAGCCAACGCACCGTAGGTGCAAAAATTGCTGGGACAGTGCACTTCATTTAATACAGGAGTTAGGCATTTTTCTCCCATTCTTGACACATTTGGGCGATTGGGGGAGCTCTCAAAGAGGGGATTTCGACCTTGCTTTTTGAGGTAAGTAATTCCTACCAAATGTGAGTTAAATATCTAGATTTTGGATAGATTAACATGTAAAAATTAGAAAAAACCAAGGGTTTAAAGGAAAATCTAGTTTTTTGATAAAAACGAGTTTTGACCACGAAATTTGTTATGAAACTAAGTAAAAATCATTTATTATGTTCCTAAGGTTATGGGTAATGACTTTCTTTAAAAATATTCGGAATCCGAGCATGTGGGTCCGGGGGTGAATTTTAGGAATCTTGCAAATTGGGTTGGGTAATCATCTTAACAGTAGAAATATGAACCTTTGGGCATAAATTGATTAATTTATGTAATGTTTGATTAGTTTCGAGTCCTTTGGCATCGAATTTGGAGTTTGAGCGCATTCTTGAATTGGAAAGTAGGATTTGAGATGAGATAAGTCTTCTTTCTAACCTTATAAGAGGGAATTAATCCATAGGTGAATTAAATAAATATTTGTACCTATCTGTGAGGGACATACGTGGTGACGCGAGTCCGAACGTAGCTACTACTATGTTATTGTCCGGGTAGTTTAGGAACCGTATCATGCTATATTTGAAATGCTTGTGTCCTTACTTGCTATTATAATCACTTAAGTCATGCTGAAAATTGATAAAATAATTATAGAAGGTTATAACCACTTACTTGAGGATTTGTATGAAATACTTGACTGTAAATGAAAAATTTGTGTTTCTTGAAAATAAATTGTTATTTGTGGATCGGGCCGATCACCTCAGTAGTAAATAGATGCATCTATGTTCGCGTCTTTCGACCCTCCGGTAGTACACAATTTAATATTATGTTGGATTGGACTGTACAACCTTGGCATAATTGCGCATGTTAATTATTTGGAACTCTCCGTGATTTATACTGCTTAAATGTCTTGAATTGTAAGTTGTTAAATGATATGACTGAAATTGAAATTATATTTATGAAAGAAGAACTTATGTCTTCCTGTTATTGAACTGTCGGTATTATTCATGATATCCATGCTTAGCATAACACTTTAGTTATATTATTGTTGGCCCTAGTAAGTGTCAAGTCGATCCCTCGTCACTACTTCTTCGAGGTTAGACCGAATACTTAGTGGGTACATATTGTTTATGTACTCATACTATACTTCTGTACTTAATTGTACAGGATCTGAGGCTGGTGCATCTAGTTACCCGTCCGGTGCGCATACTTGATCTTGGACTAATATTTCATGGTGAGCTTCCCTTTCTGAGTCGTTCAGTAGCCTGCCGGAGTTTCTCTTTTCTTGTATCTGTCTATTCTATTTCAGACAGTAGGATAGTTATCTTTTGTATATTCTACTAATTGTCCATATACTTGTGACACTAGATCTTGGCATGTATTAGTAGACTTTGATTTTTGGGTTGTAGTTCTATAGTTTTGACTTCTTTTATATGTTTCCATTTTGTTTGACTTAAAAATTTGTTATTTATCAAATGCTTTAAATTTAAGTAAGTTAGATGTTGAGATTGCTTAATAAAAAAGGGAGATCACTAAGTTGTTCACTATTGGCTTGTCTAGCAATAGTGCTGGACGCCATCACTGCCTGACATGGAGTTGGTTCGTGACAACATGGTATCTGAGCACTAGGTTCACGTAGGTCTCACAAGTGATGGGCATGCCTAATAGAGTCTTGCGGATCGGTGCGTAGACGTCCGCACTTATCTTCGAGAGGCTATAGGATGTTAGGAAACAACTCTTTTTTCATCTTTTATCATGCAGTTGATGGTATACTAAGTTTCTTTCTTCTATTCTTTCATAGATGGTGAGGACACATGCGGTGAACGTTCCAGACTTGGGAGGAGCTGCTCCCCCAATTGTTGGAGGCTGAGGCAAAGGCCGGGGGAAGGCAGCGGTCCGAGGTAGCCCCAGTAGCACCACCAGCAGATCTAGTGGAGGATCCCATTATGGAAGAGTAGGGCGAGGTGCCCGCAGCAGAGCCAGCCCTAGTAGATTTCATGATAGCACCGGGCTTTCAGGAGGTCATGGGTTGTATGCTGCGATTCATGGATTCTATGACCCAAGCTGGTTTATTTCCAACAGACCCAGCCGCATCTCATATGGGAGGGGGATCACAAACCCCTACTGCTTAGGTTCCTGGGCATACAGTGCAGTGTATCAGACTCCGGGTACACTACCTGCGGACGGATCCTGACCAGTTGTAGCAGTGGCATCTGAGCCTAGACTAGCTTCGGACGGCGATCCACAATAGTTATTGGACAGATGGACTAGGCTACACCCTCTTGTCTTCGGAGGCGAGCGTCATAAGGATGCCTAGGATTTCATTGATAGGTGCAGGGACAGACATTACAACATGAGGATATTGGAGTCTCACAGGGTTGACTTCACTACTTTCCAACTGGAGGGCAGGGCCCGTAGATGGTGGCAGTCTTATCTTCTTGGTAGATTGATAAGTAGGATTTTAACGTGTTTTATTCCCCTACTTGCCTATGCTTTGAGTATAATAAAATAGTCTCAAAATGCTCACAGGTTGTGCTTGATTGCAGGTTTGATCGATAAAGTGACAAATGTCAAAGATCGGCTCAAAACGGAGTGAAACCTGCCCAAGTGTCAAAGACCAAGTGAAATGAGGAAATGGAAGGCCTAGCGCGGACCACACTGATATGCAACGCGGTTGCACTAGAAGATTCAGAGAATGACCAATTCAAGCTGAAAGCCCATGCGGCCGCGCTACACTTCTGCGCGGTCCGCACCAATGAGAATCAGAGACTTGGATTTTTGTGAGTTAAGGCCACGCGGCTGTGCTACCTTTTTCCGCGGTCCACGCTACTGAGGTTCAGAGACTGATGGATTTGTCCAGGTCAAGCAGGGCGCTCTACGTACCTTTTTGTGCGGACGCGCTAACCTCCACCGCGACCGCACTGCACTTTTATGCGGTCCATGATCCTCTACTTCAGTGAGTTAAAATTCAAGAGTTCAAGAGCCAAAGCGGTCGCGCTACCTTCTTGCACGGTCTGCGCTGACCCCGCAGGGGTATTTTTGTCCAGTTTTTCCAACCACTATAAATAGAACATTTTACCATTTTTAGGTCAAGTTTTGTACCAGATATTGAGCTGCGCTCGTGAGAACCGAAGTTTTAGCCTATTTTGGCATTTTAGCACTGATTTCTCAATAGATTCTTGTAGTTTCTTCTTCGCAATTAATTAATATGTTTAGTTCCTTTTCTATTTTTCCTATTTCTTCTTTAATTATGTCTAGCTAAACCCATTAGCTAGGATTGTGGCTCAACCCTAGTATGGGTAGTTGATGGGTATTGCCATCTAGGGTGAGATTGAGATTGGGTGTTTGTTATTTGGATTAATTTACTGTTTCAATTTTGAATTTGTGGTTGCAAATACAGATTCAAGCTTAGTGGGTCTAACTCTTCTTGAAAAAGAAAGTCCGTGACCTTAAAATTGACCCAACAAGGAATTGGGATGGACCCATGAGAAATGGTAGTCCCAATTCGTGGGTTAAACCTCGAGAGAGTAATTACCCTACTTGAACCCTAGTTGCTTGGACTAATTGGCCTACCCAATTGGTCTCTCGAGAGCCAATTGGGCAAAATCTTTCTCTCTACCGAGAGGTGTGAGAATGGGTACAAATGCGCAACGGTTATAACATAAGCCCCAAATATATCAATCTCCCCTTAGTAGCTTCTACTCGTTGACTAGCCACCTAGGTAGTGTCACGACCCTAGTGCCTTTCTCTATATTAAATACAACTTAGCAATATTCCCTTAGCATAATTTAGTTTTAATCATTAGTTTTTACAATAGTAGTTTAAAAGAAAACCCAAAAATGTTTGAAGTGATATTAGAAGCACAACTGCATCTCTAGGCTAGACAGACATTACAACTCCATTACTAGCTCCCTGTGGAAATTCGATCCCGAACTACTATTCGGGTAAAAGCCATTGCGATCCGATCTTACTACCTTGGTGTAGCATTGAGATGGCAGCAATCATTTTTTAGCGCCGTTGCCGGGGAGCTTACGGTGTTGACTATCTGTGTAGCTAGTTTTGTGATTTGCTTCTCTTTCCTTCTTGTTCATTAATTTTGTTTGTGCCGATCAATCAGGTACAAATGGCCCTCAATGGAAATGATCCTCTTGGTGGTGTCTTGGCGGGGGAGGAGGTTGAAGATCTTGAGCAAGATGAGCTTCCAGAACCTCAAGTTCCACGTAGAGGTAGAAATGGAATGCAAATGCTAATCCGAATGAGAATATTCCAGAACCTCCTCCGCCACCGCCAAGAGTGGCTCCAAGAGTCCTTCCGAATCAAGGGTATGCAAGTGCCATCGTTCCTCCCCGAATTCGGGCGGGGAATTTTCAAATCACAAATGTCATGTTGACCCTGCTCGAGCAAAGAGGATATTTTACGGGCGCCTCCAACCAAAAATGCTTACAAGCACTTGAAGGGGTTCGTAGATAAATGCTGGGGTAGCAAGCAGACTAACGTATCTGAGGATGCGTTGAGATTGAGGATTTTCCCGTTCTCTCTTCGGGGTAAAGCGTTGGATTGGTTAGAAAGGCTTCCCAATCATTCTATCACCACATGGGATGAATTGGTGGACAAATTTATTGCCAAGTCCTTTTCTCCAAGTCATATGGCGGCTCTTCGGGATGGGATTCTAGATTTTAAGCAAGAGCCAATGGAACCTTTGCACGAGATATGGGAAAGATATAGAACAATGGTGAAGGAGTGCCCTAATAATGACTTGACCGAGGCAATGATTCAACAAACCTTTTATCAAGGCATCAACACCACGAATCAGTGCATTGTGAACCAATTAGCCGGAGGGAACTTCATGAAACTTTCTTACCAAGCGGCATGTGATGTACTTGATGAAATGGCCGACACCTCTTCGTCATGGCAAAGTTGAGCAAATGTGCCCCAAGGTTACCCCACGGTTATCCATTTACACAAGGAATTGCATGATCATGGCCAAGCTATAGCTGAGCTTACAACAACTATGAATCAATTGGCGAAGGCGCAATTGCAACAAGTCCAAAACCCGCGTCAAGTCAATGCAATGGAAAATATTTCTATGTTAAAAAGGAGGCAAAGAGGACAACAACAACCTCAAGGAAATTGTGAGAAATTTGACAACAACAATGAAGGTGGTGGTTATTCGAATGAGTGATATGATGAGCAAAGCGAATAATGTCAATATGTTAATAATTACTAAGGGAATAGATGAAATCAAGGGAATCAACAATGGCGACTCCTAGGAAATTGGGGCAATCAACAAGGCGGTAGTAATTGGAACAATAACAACCAACAACAAAGTGGTGGCAATTGGAACAACAACAACCAAAACAAAAATTGGGGTAACCAAGGTAACAATCAAGGCAATTGGAACGGGAAAAATAACAATTGGAGCAACAACAATCAAGGAGGGTGGAGCAGTAGTGGAAATCAAGGCAACCGGGGGCAAGGCTTTCAAAGGCCCCCCATGTACCAACAACCGAACAATCCACATCTCTTTCAATCTCAAGGGTCTAGTTCTTCGGGTAGTGATATGGGGAGAATAGAAATGATGTTCAAGCAAATGATGAAGAAGAACCAAGACTCCGATGCTCAATTGGCTTCTCATAATACCTCTATCTGGAATTTGGAGGTGCAAATTGACCAAATCTCTCAATCATTAAATACTCGACCTAAGGGTGCTCTACCAAGTGATACGGTAGTGAACCCGAAGGGAGGTAACAATCATTTGATGGCCGTTACAACGAGAAGCGGAAGAGGCGGTGATGTGCATGCCTCGAATGAAAATCAAATGGTGAATGACGAAGTTGAGTTGCATGATGACAATATGCCTTTGGATGTTGAAGATGTGGTTGAACCAAATGTGACTAATGATGTGCGGATTGATATTGATGATGAGGCCGGGGTAGAGACTCAAGATGCCGTGAACCCGTCTAGGGAACACATTATTGATATACCCGAGTCGGTGGTGCCCAAGGCCAAGGCACCCTTGCCTAGGCCGCCCCCACCTTAACCTCAACGGTTAGCAAAGCAAAAAGGTGGCAATCAATTCAAGAAGTTCATTGAAATGATGAAGA
The DNA here is from genome assembly GCA_026770625.1 of Nicotiana glauca. Lineage (NCBI taxonomy): Eukaryota > Viridiplantae > Streptophyta > Magnoliopsida > Solanales > Solanaceae > Nicotiana > Nicotiana glauca. The sequence goes on along the minus strand of MU755914.1, from coordinate 30,690 downwards.
GTCTTATTATCGATGTGCCATTGGTGGAGGCACTTGAACAAATGCCGGGGTATGCAAAATTCATGAAGGATTTGGTAACCAAGAAGAGGTCGATGGAGTGTGAAACAATTAAAATGACGCATCAAGTGAGTTCTACTGTACATTCTATGGCCCCAAAACATGAAGACCCCGGAGCTTTCACTATCCTTTGAACTATCGGTAATGTGGAATTTTCCAAGGCCCTTTGTGACTTGGGGGCTAGCATTAACTTGATGCCTTATTTGGTTTTCAAGACTTTGGGAATCGGACAACCTAGGCCAACCTCAATGAGACTTCAAATGGCGGATCGATCGATGAAGCGACTCTTGGGCATAATTGATGATGTTCTTGTTCGTGTTGATAAATTCATATTGCCGGCCGACTTTGTCATATTGGATTGTGAGGTGGACTTTGAAGTGCCAATCATTATTGGGAGACCTTTCCTAGCTACTGGGAATGCGTTGGTTGATGTTGAAGTGGGTGAGTTGACATTCCGTGTGGGAGATGAGAAGGTGATATTCCATGTATACAAATCAATGAGACAACCCAATAGCACGGAGGAGTGTTCATCTGTGGATATTGTCACAGCTGTGATAGTGGATGACACAAGTTCCATGATAAATGTCGAGGATCCTCTTGAGGCCGTGCTTCTTAACATGGATGTCAATGATGATGCCGGTAGAGTGGAGTGCATTAATGCATTGCATGGTATGGATTCATATTCATATGAGCTTAGAAAGTTATCTCTGGATCTTGAAAACCGCAAAACTCCACCAACAAAGCCATCGATTGAGGAGCCACCGGTGTTGGAGTTGAAGCCACTTCCTCCACACCTCAAGTATGAATTTTTGGGCTCTAATTCAACTTTTCCAGTTATTCTTTCTTCTTTCCTAACTAACATGCAGGTCGACGACACTTTGGCGCTTCTTTAAAAGCGCAACAAGGCGATTGGATGGACATTGGCCGATATTCGGGGGATAAGCCCCACATTTTGCATGCATAAAATCATCTTGGAGGAGGATACAAAGCCTTATCTTGAACATAAAAGAAGACTAAATGTGGCGATGCAAGAAGTGTTAAAGAAAGAGGTTATCAAGTGGCTAGACGCCGGTATGGTTTACCCAATCTCGGATAGTTCAGGTCCAATGTGTGCCAAAGAAAGAAGGGATGACGGTAGTGACTAATGCCAACAATGAGCTTATTCCTACTCGGACGATTACAGGTTGTAAAGTTTGTATGGATTACAAGAAGCTTAACAAGGTGACAAGAAAAAATCATTTCCCACTACCATTCCTTGACCAAATGCTCCATCGTCTTGCGGGCTGGGCTTTCTATTATTTTCTCGATGGTTACTCGGGGTATAATCAAATTCTAATTGCTCTGGAGGATCAAGAGAATACGACCTTTACATGTCCTTATGGCACGTTTGCTTTCTCGAGAATGCAATTTGGACTATGTAATGCTCCGACGATCTTCCAACATTGTATGATGGCAATCTTCACCGACATGGTGCAGGATATCTTGGAGGTTTTCATGGATGATTTTAGTGTGGTTGGGGATTCAGTTGAGGAATGCTTGGTGAATTTGGATAGGGTATTGGCTAGATACGAAGAAACCAACCTTGTGCTCAATTGGGAAAAATGCCACTTTATGGTAGAAGGGGGTATAGTGTTGGGTCACAAGATCTCGAAGCAAGGAATTGAGGTTGATAAGACAAAAATCGAGGTCATTTAGAGGCTTCCTCGCCTACTTCCGTCAAAGGGTTGAGGAGTTTTCTTGGGCATGCCGGGTTCTACCGGCGATTTATTAAATACTTTTCGAAAGTTGTGAACCCACTTTGCAAATTGTTAGAGAATAAAGCCAAGTTTATCTTTGATGAAAAATGCATGGAGGCTTTTGAGCTTTTGAAGCACAAGTTGACCACAACTCCTATCATCACCGCACCTAATTGGGGTTTGCCCTTTGAACTTATGTGTGACGCAAGTGATATGGTGGTAGGAGCGGTGTTAGGTCAACAGATCAACAAGATGTTCCATCCCGTGTACTATGCAAGCAAGACTATGAATGATGCTCAACGGAATTACACAGTGACAGAGAAGGAGTTGTTGGCAATTGTCTTTGCCATGGAAAAATTTTGGCCTTATCTTATGGGGGCCAAGGTGATTGTGCACATGGACCATGCCGCCCGTAGGTATTTGATGACCAAGAAGGACTCTGAATCAAGATTGATGAGATGGGTGTTACTTCTACAAGAATTTGATTTGGAAATAGTGGACCGGAAGGGAAGTGAGAATCAAGTTGCAGACCATTTGTCCCGGTTGGAGGAAGAAGGGAGGCTATGTGATGGCATTGAGATAAATGATTCATTCCTCGACGAGCAACTTCTTTCCGTTTCTATGTGTGATATGCCTTGGTTCGCGTACATCGCCAACTTCATTGTGACCGGAATTGTCCTATGTGAGCTCTTTTCCAACCAAAGGAAGAAACTCAAGCGGGTTAGTTTGGATTTTTATTGGGATGATCCTTTGTTTAAAATTTGCACGGATGGCGTAATAAGAAGATACGTCCCGAAAGGTGAACAATTGAGCATATTGGAGTCTTGTCACTCCTCTCCCTATGGTGGCCATCATGGAGGGGTGAGGACGGCTTCAAAAGGTTTTGAGTTGCGGTTTCTATTGGCCGACGTTGTTTAAGGATGCTAGTGACTTGGTGAAGAGATGTGATGCATGTCAAAAAGCCGGCGGAATTTCAAAAAAAGATGAGATGCCTCTCAATACGATTCTCGAGGTGGATATTTTTGATGTTTGGGGAATTAATTTCATGGGTCTGTTCGTGAGCTCTTGTGGGAACACTTATATTCTCGTGAAGGTGGACTATGTTTCAAAGTGGGTTGAAGCCGTGGCTATTGAGCAAGTTGATACCAGAGAGAAGTTTTATTGACAAGGACCTTTTACCCCACAACCCGAACGTGCAAAGGGAGTTCCGAACTAGACATGGCTGGGAATTTTTCAAGGAAAGATGCATTGATGCTAATGAGCACATGGTTCGTGAATTCTATTGCAATGTGGCTCACATAATCAAGGATACAAAGGTGACTAGAGTGAGAGATAAAAAGGTGGTGTTCGATGGGAACTCCTTAAATGATTACTTGGGGTTCAAGGATGAGGATGAGTCGCTCTACCTTGCTAAGTTGGCAATGGGTGAGGAAGTGCGACCTTGGTTGGCCCAGTTATTGGCAATCCCAGGCACTGTCCCAACATGGTTGCCAGCATGAAAGAAGATTTACAGGAACACCTTCAACTTTGAGGCTCGAGGGTGGTTGACATTTGTATGCAGTAGGCTTGACCCTTCTACCCACGATCATACTGTTCCACTTACCCGGGCCGTGCTTGTTGCTTTTATTATGACTGTGTACCCTATCAATGTGGGTAATGTGATCTCGAAGGTGATTTCTACTGTAGGACAGGAGATGACCACAAACTACCCTTTTCCTAACACCCTGTCTATGTAATTTAGGGATCTGGAGGTCAAGAAGAAACGATTTGATGTCAAGACCAAACCTATGGCTGCCTACTCATGGTACAACATGTAGGGTTCAGACAACCCAAAGTTAAAGAAGTACCAACCACCTACCTCTGCCCCAACTGGCCAGTCTGAGGAGCCAGTTGCGGTAAAGCTTTTTACTGTGCCTTCCACCGAGCCTGCTGCCACTACAGTTGCAGACTTGCTCCCAAGTCCTTCTTCTTCAGCTGTCCCAATACTTCAGCGGGCCCGGGGGTGCCATCTTCCAAGACTCATCCCTTCACCGCCCATTAGTTGAGTCAGTCCTTGGCTAGTTTGAACAACTGGATGTCGGCTGCGACATCCAAGTTGTCCACCTTATCCTCTACTATCCAGACACAAGCAACACCTCATCCAGCCCAGATTGCTCAGTACATTGAGGCTACCTTGAAGAAGCTCCTGGAAAACCAGGAAAAGATTTTGAAGACTCAGGCCACTTTGACTACTGCTGTGGAGTCACATGGCAAAGCTCTGAAGGAGCTTGCCAAGGAGCATAAAAAGATAAGAAAGTCAAGGGCATCTAAGGAGTCGATAAAGGTTCTTAGAGCGGATGTGGACAAGCTATTGGCAGATCAGATGCCTTTAGACTTGTTATTTGAGTATTCAGCTCCTCCAGCAGCAGCACCAGAGCCACAACAGAAGCAGGTACCCAGGCCTCCAAGGAGGAAGATGAAGCTTCCCAGTACAGAGGGTGTAGTGATTGAGCTAGCAGAGGTTCGGAAGGGTCCCTCCAGTGTTGCACGACATTCACCCAGAGCATGACTAGGCCCCAGTCCCAGCAGCTGAGCAGCAGGAGACTGGGAACTAGTCTAAGGTTCCCGCCCATACAGAGGACCAGGGGACCACTGAGGATCCCATGCAGACGGACCAGGCTTAGGGAGCTCTTCTATATCCTTTATTTTGATCTTTTGTGTTTAATTGGTAGTTGGCATTGGGGACAATGCCAGCTCTTATTCGTGAGGGTGCACCCTACTATTTATCTGGATGACTGTACATATTAGATTCTCATTTTATGTTCTGTTGATTTGATTTTCTAGTTGGTCTGTATATAAATTTACATTTTAGCTACTTTTCTCGTACTTTTTATTCTCTTTTGGTCTGTATATAAAGTTACATTCGGTATGTATTCATCCCTCATTGTATATTCTACTCCCCCATTGTACATATTCATTTTGTTTTTCTATTTTTGCAAAATCTTATGTTTTTAGCTTCGTAGATAGGCTCGTAGCTTTTTGTTTTGTTTTTGGGATTTTTAATAAGCCCTTGGTTTTATTAATGCCACGATTCTTTCCAAGGGTGGATTATAGTGCGAACCGGGTGGTTCTTCCCAATGATAGATGGCGTGACAACCTTCTTAAGGGGTTGAGTCCGTTTTTGAATTTTCTTTTATTTTTGATATTTCGTAGTTAAGGGTACCTCAGGCAAAGATTCACTTGGGCCTAACACATTTGCCTTCGATCCCATGATCAAAGACATAATGTTATGTTTAGGATGGTGAAAGTCGTGGCCTTGAGACTCTTATGTTGACCAAACAATCATCATCTGGTCTCTTTGGGCCATTGTGCACTTGAATTGTAACTGAGGTCATTGTGGGCCCTTGACTTAATGTCTTTAGCAATCCCCTAGTTTGTGTGGTGAGGAATCAAATTGTGAGTCCAAGTCCGAGCCAATGGTCTAGAACTTGCCCTGAATGTTTTTTTAGGCAAAATCCTAGGTGAAATTTGACTTGAGAAGTGATTATAAACTCTCCTTGATTCCAATGTTAATTTGAACAATTCAATGGCCTACCAATGAAATGATCCCTAGTTAACCCTTTTAAGCCTTGAACCTTTTTCTTTCAAGAACCAACATTACAAGACTATACCCGTTCTAAAAGATACCCTCTCTTGGCACCCAAAATCTTCCCTTGAGTAATGGAAAATGTCTAAGTTTGGGAGAGGAGAGACAAGAAAGGAAACAAATTGGTAAAAAGGTACAAAAGCAAAAGGAGAAGGAAAGCAATGAAAAAGAAAGAAAAGAAAAAGACAAAAAGAAAGACCAATGTGAAAAAGAATAAAAAGGGGATTCAAGGGAAACAAAAGTAGAAAAAGGAGAAATAATTTGAATTGCACAAGAAAGAGTGACAATGTGTCCCTCTAACCCCTTGAAAATAAGTGAAATAACCAAATAAATCAAGAAAGTGTGCCAAAATGAATCAAAGGAAGCGCTTAAGGGAAGATTGAACCCATTTGAGCAAAAACATATCCTACCCTTACCCAAAAGCCTTCACAATGACTCCGCAAAAGCCCTATATGATTTCGAGTTGAAGCGAGCCTAAATTAGTGGATACTTACATAAGGGGCAAGCATATGGTACCTAAAGACGGACTTGTGACCTTCTTCTTGAGAGAGATGAGTGAAAGTCCATCAACCTCGGTTTGTGTGTCAATACTCTAAAAGGTGAGGTTCGCTTAGGGAGAGTTGAAGATGTGTGAGTTTGGGTTCCACAATGACAAAGGTATTTGAGAAAAGTTCTTTGATGAAATGCATCAACTCTTGATGCTCTTGTGTCACACTTGATCCATAGCTTTCAAAGTTTAAAATGTGTTAAGGATGCATTCGTATTGACGGCAATTGTTAGTCCCAATTGATGCTTGTTGAGGTTACTTTAGGATAGCTGGAATTGCTTGGATGTTCCTTTAAGGGGTGGGTCTTATTTTGTTTGCTTGAGGACAAGAAAAGGTTTAAGGTTGGGGGAGTTGATAAGTAGGATTTTAACGTATTTTATACCTCTACTTGCCTAGGCTTTGAGTATAAATTGCTACGAAATAGTCCCAAAATGCTCACAGGTTGTGCTTGATTGCAGGTTTGATCGACAAAGTGAAAAATATCAAAGATAGGCTAAAATGGAGTGAAACCTGCCAAAGTGTCAAAGACCAAGTGAAATGAGCAACTGGAAGGCCTAGTGCGGACCGCACTGATATGCAACGCGGCCGCACTAGGAGATTTAGAGAATGACCAATTCAAGATAAAAGCCCACATGGCTGCGCTACACTTCTGCGCGGTCCGCACCAATGAGAATCAGAGACTTGAATTTTTGGGAGTTAAGGCCACACGGCCGCACTACCTTTTTGCGCGGTCCGGGCTACTGAGGTTCAGAGACTAATGGATTTGGCCAGGTCAAGCAAGGCGCTCCGCGTGCCTTTTTGTGCGGACGTGCTAACCTCTACCGCAGCCGCGCTGTACTTTTACGTGGTCCGCGATCCTCAACTTCATAGAGTTAAAATTCAAGAGTTCAAGAGCCAACGCGGCCGCGCTGACCCTGCCGGGGTATTTTTGTCCAGTTTTTCCAGCCACTATAAATAGAACATTTTATCATTTTTAGGTCAAGTTTTGTACCAGATATTGAGCTGCGCTCATGAGAACCGAAGTTTTAGCCTCTTTTGGCATTTTAGCATTAATTTCTCAATAGATTCTTGTAGTTTCTTCTTAGAAATTAATTAATATGTTTAGTTCTTCTTCTATTTCTCCTGTTTCTTCTTTAATTATGTCTAGCTAAACCCATTAGCTAGGGTTGTGGCTCAACCCTAGTGTGGGTAGTTGATGGGTATTGCCATCTAGGGTGAGATTGAGATTGGGTGTTTGTTATTTGGGTTAATTTTGTGTTTCAATTTAGAATTTGTGGTCGAAAACACAGATTCAAGCTTAGTGGGTCTAACTCTTCTTGAGAAAGAAAGTCCATGACCTTAAAATTGACCCAACAAGGAATTGGGATGGACCCATGAGAAATGGTAGTCCCAATTAACAGGTTAAACCTCGAGAGAGTAATTATCCTACTTGAACCCTAGTTGCTTGGACTAATTGGCCTACCCAATAGGTCTCTAGAGAGCCAATTGGGCAAAATCGTTCTCTCTACCGAGAGGTGTGAGAATGGGTACAAATGCACAACGGTTATAACATAAGCCCCAAATATATCAATCTCCCCTTAGTAGCTTCTACCCGTTGACTAGCCACCTAGGTAGTGTCATGACCCTAGTGCCTTTCTCTATATTAAATACAACTTAGCAATATACCCTTAGCATAACTTAGTTTTAATCATTAGTTTTTACAATAGTAGTTTAAAAGAAAACCCAAAAATGTTTGAAGTGATATTAGAAGCACAACCGCATCTCTAGGCTAGACAGACATTACAACTCCATTACTAGCTCCCTATGGAAATTCAATCCCGAACCACTATTTGGGTAAAAGCTATTGCGATCCGCTCTTACTACCTTGGTATAGCATTGAGACGGTAGCGATCACAGACCAGCGGGTTCTCCTCCCATGTTTTGGGGCCAGTTCACACAACTTTTCTTGTATAGGTATATTCCTCCCTCCCAGAGGGTAGAAATGCGGTATCAATTTGAGCAGCTTGAGCAGGGTCAGTTGTTAATGACCGACTATGAGGTGAGGTTTTCTGAGTTGTCTCGTCATGCACTTATGATACTTCCCACTAATGCAGAGAGAATACAGAGGTTTGTTGCAGGACTACACTTTGGTATTAGGGCCAATATGGCCCCAGTGGTTGAGATAGGGACTTACTATCAGCTGGTAGTAGATATTTCTCGAAGGTTTGAGGGCTACCATTAGAGGGGTAGAGAATAGATGTAGTAGGACAAGAGGGCCCATTTCTTTGGAGAGTTTAGAGGTGCCCCGACTAGGGGAAGAGGTCAGTTTGGGAGGGGTCAGCCTATAAGGCCCCTATATTCAGCACCACCACCTCCTCGAGGTGCACTGGCGTAACCTTATATCAGTGCCATACCAAAGAGTTCTTACCGCTCACCAGCCATTTAGGGCTCTTCCAGCTCCTATTTTAGTGTCATGCTGGAGAGTCCATACTGCCCATCGGCTATTCAGACTTCCTCCAGTGGGTCCAGGACATTAGGGTTAGACATTAGGGCAGCAGATCACCACACCGAGGGGCTATTTCGAGTGCAGAGATCTCGGTCACAAGCGGAGCTAATTCCCTAGGCTTCGGGGTAAGGCAGTGCAGCATGGTTAACAACCCATGATTTCAGCACCGGTTGTTCGGCCACTTAGAGGCGAAGGGCAGGCTGTCAAGGGCCATCCTAGAGGTGGAGGCCAGGCAGGGGGAGGTCAACCAGCTACTGTTCAGTCAGGCGGAGGCTAGTCAGCTGGCGCTCCAGCCAGATTCTATGCTTTTCCGGCCAGAACAGATGCATTAGTGTTGACGTATATGAGTCCACCAATCTATAGAGTACCTGGTCCTCTATGAGACTTATACATAGAATGCAGTAACAACTGAATATAAAGAAGGATAGAGATTTTCTACGTGGAAAAATCCTACAGAAGGGGATCAAAAAACCACGACCTACACCTGTAGGCTTTAAACTCAACTAACTTGTAATCTACCTATTACAAGCCACTTTGCAAACACACTATTGCAAAGACTTCAAATTAACTTGTGATGCACCACCACAAGCTACTCTATAACTCTTCTAGTTATAGATGATTTAATTTATGACTATTCTTTTTCACAACATAAACTCTAAAGTTTACGAATTTGGTTTTTTTCTAATACAGCGCTTCTAAGAAAGCAAACTAGGAATTACAATTTAGAACAATTAACAAGATTACAACTCAACTATGGACATTCATAAGACTCGATTAGAAGTTGATCCTTAGTGGAATTCTCTTCTTGTTATTGACACACACAATGACTTCAATGCTAGATAAACTTTGTTATGCTTGAGAGAATATCACTGAATGCTCAAAAGAAATGTGTCTTGCACCAGGTTGTTTTATCACAAAATATATCACAATGGATAGTGATGTCAACTCTTGGTGTACGTCTTCCCAGAGAGAAGTGACTGCTGCACAGTCTGCATATCCACTTTTGAGCAGTTGCATTCCTGCTGGATATTGGGCTTTGTACTTCCTCTCAGGACATACCGGTAGACCAAGTCCTAGTTGTGTTCCTCTTTTGTAATAGTTGCCAGATGGTCACTTTCTTATGTCATGTTCCAGCTTTGTACTTGACTTGTACTTTTTGTCAGAGAACCCTGAACAAGCAAGTCCCTGTTGTGTTCCTCTTTATCTTGATTGCGTAAAGTCACTAACTTGCTTATGTCAGAGAACCCTAAAGAGCCAGATCATTAGGTCCCTGTTGTATTTCTCCCTTTGCTGATTTTCAGGCTTAGATTAGTTTACATGAAATGTATGTCCTGTATGCCATGTGCTCTATCTGGTTCTTCATAACAAGTTTGTTAGACCATCAAAACATAAAATACTGAAAACCCATCAATTTCCCCATGTTTGATGATAACAAACTTAGGCATGGACACTATTATTTTAGAGCAAAAATAACCAGATGAGATGCAAGTAGTTCCTCCTTAATCTAAGATCTCCATCATTCTCAACTTAAGGTCCCCCATAATCTAAGAAGTTTACTTAAGTTCCCTCTTAATCTAAGCTCTCTTCCCCATTTGGCATCAATAAAAAGGATAGAAATAAAGAAGAGCACCAACAAATAATAAGCATAAAGAAGACTAACACAACTAGCTCATGCCATATATGTGCACACAACATGACAAAAAAGAGAAGCCAAGGGAACATAGGATTGTATGAGCAACAAAAAGGAAGCCCTTTCATTAATGTTTACACTGGACTGAGTAATTCAGGAGAAGTAATGGTTAAGTACAACATGCCATCACAACAAAAACATGTAAACAAAAGTAAAACAGCAGCCATAGGAGATTGGAGCAAGAGTATCTTGACACAAGGAAGATCCTAGGGGGTACTAAAGGAAGAAGGCTTGGAAGAAGAAAGAGCCATGGTTTTGAGAACTAGGTCCAGTCTAGCATTTGCGGACAATTTTTCTTCAAGTAATTGAGCTTGAATTCATTCATTTTCCTTTGTGAGTTGTGTAATATCCTCACGTACAGAATCAGGTCAGTTAACTACTTCACTGAGTTGAGTTTCCAGTATGGCATTTTGGGCCCTCAGCCTTCTTATCTTTTCAAAGGCTACATTTTGAGCATTGATTAGCTGAGAGATGGTCGAGATGCTTCCACCAACCTTTTCAATACATTCACATTCTTCTAGAGTGGTCTTAGAGAAGGTATGTTTGCATGTGCCTACTATGGGATTCCCCAAGGGGACCTTTGTCGATGCCCCTTTTTCCTCGCGAAATCGGGTTTATGACATTTGGGAAGACAACTATATTTCCGTTTGGGAATTGGGTTTTTGTAATTGAAGATTCGCCACATAATGATTAAGTGCATTAGGACACTAAGGGTTTTGAGTTAGAAAACCAGAGTTCGGGTAAGGGCTAGAAATTATCTCGAGGGGAAGGTGTTAGGCACCCTTCAAGATCCACTAGTGTGGTTCCCGGCCATGTTACAATTGTGACTTTAAGTGCAAACAACAAGTAAACAAGCAAGAATTACAAATACAAGGGAGTTTTCATATAATAGTTGCAAATAATTTGAAATTGAAACAAAGTTAAAGAAGCTGAACTTTGAGAAGAAAGTAGTTTTAAAATTCATAATAAATGAGTAAAGAGAGGGAAAAAATTTCACAGAATTACTGGAAGTAATTGAAGTTAAAAAGCAATTAAAGAAGCTGAAATTTGAGAAAAGCAGTTTTCGAAATAAAAATAAACAGGTAAAGGGAGAGGGATCCTATGTTTATAAATAATATGGATCACCCCACACAACACCCGGTAACCGTTTATACACGTGGTGTTATCGCGTGGTCATCATATCCATATCTACCCTTCCTACACCATTAAGGTATTAAAGCACGGAATATCTTGTTACTTATTGCATGCTGGTACCTATCCCAATCCTATCAGTCCCGGAGGTATTTGGACTACTAGTCCTAAAGGGAGAGGGGTTTGGGGCCTTTTGAGAGTTTTCAAAGGACAAAATACTAAGGCCTCAATCAAAACACATAATGCAAGTAAATAGGAAAGCAAATAGGCAAGTAGGGCTCAAATAAGCCTCCTAAAATCAGTAAAGCCATAGAGTTTAGCATGTCTTGCACGTACTGGTTTAGTCTTAAATTAAATTAAAGCGATAAGCGGACTGGTTCAACACATATGTTTAGACAGGAAGTCTGCATTAGGCTCACTCGAATGCAGTTGTCTAAGACTGATTCGGTTGATTAGTTAACCCTTTGTCTATGTGTTGGATAGAACTACTGATTTTTTAAAACACAAGCTGATTTTAAAGAAAAATTACAGAGTAAAACAGGTTTCAGAAAAGGGTACTGGTTTGTTACAAAAGTGGTTTAACAACTAAAACGAGTTTCAGGAGGCAGACTAGTTAGGAAAAGGAGTTGTCAATTTTTAACAAAAGAACTGAGTTGCAGACTGATTAGAAGAGATTTGTCAGATAAATATAAAGAAATGACTTCAGGAAGATTTGAAAAAAACGTTTACCAGAGTCAACGAGAGAGTAAGTTTCAGAAAGAATAAACTGATTTGATTATTAGAAAAGGTTTTAATAGTTTAGAAAGGGTGTAGGAAGTCGTTTGTTTTAGTAAAATCGATACAGGTTTAAACAAGTGAGACAACTCTGGTTCGAAATCTGTATAGGCATGCTTTCTATATGCTATTGCTTCTTTATACCTTCTCAAACACTAATAGAAGCCTGATAAACAATGAAATCTATATATGCTATTTTATTATTAAACCTAACTGTTTGCCTAATAACGTTATTACATGCACAGATGCAAACACCTATAGGCATGGTATCTATATGCATGGTTGAAGAATTCAGAAGTAAAATCCTATAGGCATGCTTTCTACGTGTGAAACTGCACAAATTAGAAATAAAATCCTATAGGTATGTTTTCTACCCTTTGTGCATAAAAGTAAACCCCCTCACATTTTTTATTAAATCCCCATGAGTTTATACAAATCATTACAGACCAGTAGAACAAGACTGAAATTAAAACTACATCAGAAGCTATCAGCTACATCCGAGTAGCCTAATTCAGACTTAATGTCTAATAATAAGAGATTGAACCACTTCCAAGATCAAGATTTCCAAATCCTTCTCTTATCTAGGATGTTTTAGATATCATAGGAGTTTTAGGAACCCCAGGCAGTGCTTACACCCATGATATTAATTAGAAACTGAATTAAAGTGCAGTGTGAAAGAGCCAGACCTCAAGTGTCCAAGTTCAGAGGGAGCTCATGGGTCCCAAGGGAAGGCTCACAAGAGGGGGGCAGAACCTAAGATCTAAGAGTGAGTGCAAGTGCAATAGAAAGGGAGTTAGGGGATGCCAAGGCAGGCTGGTGGTCATACCTAACCATGAGGTAGGCTGGCACACCCCTGACCAAGCTTGTTCAGCCAGCAAATAAGAGCACAGACCTATTGAAAGTCAGACTATGGTCTTGATAGTGATTAGGACACTGCCAGACCAAGGTCTTAAGCTTAGGATACATATAAAGGGGAAAGGGGAATGGGAATTGAAAGAGTTTAGGACTCAGGGAGTCCAGTCCATATACATGAACAACAATGTCAAGCGTTGTCAGGTTTCTGAACCATAACTCAACATACAAAAGGAATTGGGGGATAGGGATTCATGTAGGAGCATAGCAAAGAAACAAACCAAAGTGCAAAAAAATTTAAATTATGGGAGCAGTAAGCCAAACAAAGAATGGACTAAAGAATAAACACATAGGGGAGTGGCAGAAATTAAACAAAGGTAACATACCAGTTGCAGAAGAAGCAAGCAAAGAAAAGCAGGATACTTTCAAGCCAAGCCACAATCAAAAGAACCTTTATGCTTGTGAGTTCAGAGAACTTGAATGCTTAAATATCTAAGTGAATTTGAGAGTAAGAAGTAGTGACTTGTTTATGTGTTCGAACCCCTTTTGAAGGGGAAGAAGTACATGTATTTATAGCTTTTGAAAACGAGTAAAAAGTGAGGTAATAAGCCACAGACATGGAAACAATCACTAATCAGATTTAATAACACCATTAATTGCCCTTAATTAAGGGGTCACTTGTTAACGGGCAGTGATAGGTTTAAAAAATAAGGAAAGAAATCAATTTAAGAGGTAGATTGGTTATTGCCATAAAAGGAGTAGTAAAACAATACATCAAGTGATTAAGTCCAAATACAGGAACATACTTATTTTGAGAAAGGATTCAGTAAGGCAAAATAAGGAAAGAAATCAATTAGCCCTTAATAGGCAAATGAAACCAGAATTTCACAAAGGGAAAGTTCGAAAATCAGTCATAAGTTTGAAGACCAGTCAAAGAGAGAAACTCAGTATATAAATAAGGTGCACAAACACTATACATGCGAGGCCAAACTATGGCAAAAGGAAACAACGTACAGTAATAGCATAACGCTAGTATACAACAAGCATTTTTAGCATGATAGTCACGTAGTTCAAGTTTCAGTGACTTAGTAATAGAGAAAAAGATCAGAAGCATGAAAAAGTCAAGTGAAAACCTTTTTGAAAACATAGTCAAGTTTGACAAATAGCAAGAACTCAGAGTCAAAGGAATCACATAAAGAAAAGGGATGATGAAACAAAGGAATTTCAAGTCAAGTCGGGCAATTTCACACAGATGCAATGCACTAGCAACTTCAGGAACTCATATACAATCCAAAGAAATTAGGGTTTTCAACACTTAAAAGATGATAAACAAATGAAACAAACAACAAATAGTTTCAGATTCTCAAACAAATCCCAAAATTAAGGTTTTTAAAACCTAGAGATGATAAGCAAATGAATCGAACAAAATATTAGCAAACAGACTCAGAAACCCTAATTTGAAATCAAAAGATTTTTGAAAAGGAAATTTGGGGAGAACACTTGAAATGTTAAATACAGCACAGATCTTGCACAGATCTAAATATATAAATGGAAAAGAACCCCGAATAAGCTAGGGTTTGTGGGAACCCTAGAAATGAGAAAGGCTTGGAAGAAACAAGATCAGATCCGGAGTCGATAAGGTCGGAATCAGGCTTAGGAGGCTTAGACACGACGGAGCAAGGTCGGAGATGGCCGGGAACCTTGAATCAACGAAGGTCTGAGCGAAGAATCTCGAAGTCTAGCCTCGAACCTTAAGGTATCAAGCACGTGAGAGCAGTATGAGGTGAGTATAGGTCGTCAATGGCTTGAGCGACCATGAATTCCAACGAGTTTGGGGTTGAAAGAGATAGAGAGCGATTAGGGTTTCGAGAGAGTTCGAGAGAGTTTTAGAGAAAAGGGATTTAGAGGCGGCGTCTCTAAAAGAATGAGGTAGGGTAAGGGGTCGTTTGAAATTAAAAAAAGAAAGGGGGGACGGTGGCCTTTGATCTAAATGATCAACGGTCAAGATTAAAAAGAGTTATGGTTTAGGTCGGTCAAATGGGTATTGGGTCGGGTAATTGGGTTTAAATTGTGTTGCCAATTTGATCTGAAATTGAAATGAAATTTAGGCTAGATTTTAAATAGCCAATTTTCCCCTTTTATTTTATAAAAAATGGTAATAATGGTTTTAAAAATAAATTAAAAATATTGAGTAAACAAATATTACATAAATATTAACTTAAAAATACTAGAACTAATTTTGTAATTATAAAATGCTATTAATCACAAAAAAAAGCTATAATTGCAATTATATGCAATTTAGCTTTAAAAATGCCAAATAAATTTGTAAAAATATGCAAAAAATTACCTTCATTATATTTTGGTGCAAATGTGAGAATAAAATGAATTATTCACCAAAAATAATAATTTTGGGAATAATTATTGGAGTTTTTTGTATTAAAATAGGCAATAAATTGATTTAAAAATCATTAAAAATGCCAAAACTCTTGGGTGTGCTTATATATGCACATATATGCTATTTTGGAAAGTATTTTGGGTATAAAATTACCTAGGGAAAAATTGGGTATCAGCAACTGCCCCTCTTTACCCGGGAAGGATGAAAGAGTTGTCGGGTAAAGATATGATGGCCAATTTTGACCGAAAGCAGCTATTTGAAAAGAATTTTACCCAGCTATGGTTTCTAAGCTGCCTACATATCCCTGGTTTTACAGGTATCAGGCCGTATGTAGTTCAGGAACCATTGGCGAAACATGCCGATGGAGATTCGAAAGAGACGGACACGATGTTTAGGTGGCAAGAGGTATTTGAAGTCTGATCAGCTGGGGGAATCGGAGCGGGATCGCTCCTGCTGAGACGGCTGTTGCTAGCCAGTGTACCTGCAAGTGAGAAATACGGGAATATATCTTGCATAAACTTAAACGTGATGCAAGTTCCCGTTGGACCATGAATGCTGTCTTCGGATGGTTAGGATGACATCCTCAGACCATGACGTCCTGGGCCATGAAGCGCAAAATGAAGGATTCACAGGCTATGAAATGATGTTCTCGGGCTATGATAATGGTGCCTTAGAACCATGATGCCTTTGAATAATGATGTGCAGGATATAAAACGGGGGTCCTCGGGCCATGGCATGGTGTTCTCGGGCTATGAAGATGATGCCTCCGAACAATGACGCCCTCGGACGATTTGGCGGTATTTCAGCCCATGAAATGCAAGATTTGGCGGTATTTTAGCCGATGTGAAGGATAAATCTAAATGGCGCTATTTCAACCAACGGGAATTTAAATAAAACTGGCGATGTTTCAGCTGAAGCAAAAAATGTAAATGGTTATATTTCAACCGACAGAAATTTAAATAAAGCGGCGATGTTTCAGTTGATGTAAAAATGTAAATGGTGATATTTCAGCCGTCAGAAATTTAAATAAAGCGGCGATGTTTCAGTTGATGTAAAAATGTAAATGGCGATATTTCAACCGTAAGAAATTTAAATAAAGCGGTGATGTTTCAGTTGATGTAAAAATGTAAATGGTGATATTTTAGCCGATAAGGAAGGATAATTATAAATGGAAATATTTTAGACGATAAGGATTTAAACAAAAATTGGCGATGTTTCAGCCATGCAAGATTTAGATGAAGCTGGCAGTATTTCAGCCGATGCAAATAGAGGTGGCAATATTTCAGCCATGCAGGTGAAGGTAGAGCTTAACCTCGGAAGGTAGAAAGGTAGCCTTATGAAATGCAAGAAAATGCAGGATGAAGACAGTGCTTAGTCTAGAAAGGCAGAAAGGTAGCCCTATGCAATGCAAGAAAATGCAGGATGGAGACAATGCTTAGTCTCGAAAGGCAGAAAGGTAGCCCTATGCAATGCAAGAAAATGCAGGATGGAGACAGTTCTTAGTCTCGAAAGGCAGAAAGGTAGCCTTATGCAAAGCAAGAAAATGTAGGATGGAGACAGTGCTTAGTCTCGAAAGGCAGAAAGGTAGCCTTATGCAATGCAAGAAAATGTAGGATGGAGACTGTAGTTATATCTCTTAGCTGATAGTTGATTACGATATCATGATTGCTAGGGAGGTTGTGTACGGATAGCGATTACAAATAAGTGATGATTCTGAGAAGTTGAATTCTTGAGAAAGTATGCGTACATAAATATACCTGCCGATATTGCAAGTCGAGTGCCTACATCCAAAGGAAAATTGTGAGTTTTGTAAGGGGGAAGGTTAGTTCATTTTCCCTTGGCTTCTGGAGTTGTGTATCATTGGGGTAGCATCACTAAACAACAACAATTTGAATAATAGTTATGCATGATTTAGTAAATATAACGTAAGTATACAATCAAAAATAGCTTTCTTTAGATGAACCAACGACTGCGATGCGGTTCAAGACATTGCAACCTCTCTCGCTCCGGAATTTTGAGGGTCCTCCTCAAAATTCTTTCCCAGTTTACTGGGCTGGCACTTCTGACGGTTGCGCTGAACGGTTGAAAAATCAACTTCAGAATTTTGAGGGTCCTCCTCAAAATTCTGCCCCAGTTTACTGAGGTGGCATTCTTGGCGATGAATGGCTGAAAACTAGCTTTGGAATTTTGAGGGTCCTCCTCAAAATTCTGCCCCAGTTCCAATAACAGAGGAAATGAAATTTTTATTAAATTGTGATCGAACCCATAGGGCTGCCTACGTATCCCCTCTTAAACGGGAATCGGGTCAGGCGTAGTTCAAATTACATCATAAAGAAATCATAGTGGTTACACATAGTATCGTTTCACTGCATCTGAATTGATTGGCTTTGGCCAGACTACTCTGTCCATCTCTGCAAGAATAAGGTCTCCTCCAGTTAGAACCCGGTGAACCATCTACGGACCTTGCCAGTTGGGAGAAAATTTCCCCTTGGCTTCACCTTGATGTGGGAATATTTTCTTCAACACCAGCTGCCCTGGTGTAAACTTCCTTGGCTTAACCCTTTTGTTGAAGGCTCTGGACATTCTGTTCTGATACAACTGACTGTGGCAAGCTGCATTCATCCTTTTCCCCTCTATGAGGGCTAACTACTCGTAGCAACCTTTTACCTATTCCGTGTCATCCAACTCTGCTTCTTGTATGATCCTTAAGGAGGGAATTTCTACCTTGGCGGGGATGACAACCTCTGTACCATAAACCAGCATGTAGGGAGTTGCTCCGATCGATGTGCGGACTGTGGTATGGTATCCCAGTAAGGCGAATGATAATTTCTCATGCCATTGTTTGTGACTTTCGATCATCATCCTTAGTATCTTTTTGATATTCTTATTGGCTGCCTCTATAACTCCATTCATCTGAGGCCTGTAGGCTCTAGAGTTCTTGTGTTTGATCTTGAATGTCTCACACATTGCTTTCATCAAGTCGCTGTTGAGACTGGAACCATTATCGGTGATGATTGATTCCGAAATTCCGAATCGGCAAACAATATGGTCACGGACAAAATCTGCCACAACTTTCTTAGTCACTGCCCTGTATGACGCTGCTTCAACCTATTTGGTAAAATAATCAATTGCTACTAGGATAAACCTGTGCCCATTTGATGCGGCAGGCTTGATAGGTCCAATAACATCCATTCCCCAAGCGGCAAATGGCCACGGTGAGCTGGTTGCAGTAAGCTCATTTGGAGGCACCTTTATTATGTCTGCATGTATCTTATAGCGATGGCACTTGCGAACATATTGGATATAGTCTGTTTCCATAGTCATCCAAAAATACCCAGCTCGGAGTATTTTCTTTGCTAATATAAAACCTTTCATGTGCGGCCCGCAGGTCGCTGCGTGCACTTCGTCCAATAGTTTGGATGCTTCTTTTGCTTCGACACACCTTAGTAAACCCAAATCGGGAGTCCTCTTGTACAGGATTCCTCTGCTGTGAAAGAAGTTGTTGGATAACCTCCGAAGTGTTCGCTTCTGAGTGGCGTTGGCAAGTTCTTGATATTTTCCTGTTGTCAAGTACTCCTTGATGTCATGGAACCATGGTTTTCCGTCCGCTTCTTCTTCAATATGAGTACAATAAGCTGGCTGATTGTAAATCTTTACTGGGATGGGATCAATGAAATTCGTGTCTGGATGCTGGATCATGGATGATAAAGTAGCTAATGCATCAATGAACTCGTTTTGGACCCTGGGGACGTGCTGAAATTCTGTCTTTGTGAATCTCTTCCTCAACTCCTGTATGTGATGCAAGTAGGGGAGTATCTTAGAGTTCTTGGTTGCATACTCTTCTCGAACTTGGCGTATGAGCAAGTCTGAATCCTCGATCACTAGCAACTCTTGAATGTTCATGTTAATGGCCATCTTGAGCCCCAGGATGCAAGCTTCATATTCGGCCATATTGTTTGTGCAAGGAAACCTGAGCTTGGCGGATACCAGGCAATGCTGGCCGATTTCTGATATTAGGACTACTCCTATGCAAACTCCTTTGAAATTTGCGGCTCCGTCGAAAAATAACCTCCAACCATCATAAAGTTCTGTAATATCTTCTCCTACGAAGGACACCTCTTCATCAGGAAAATACATTTTCAGAGGTTTGTATTATCCGCCAACATGATTCTCGGCAAGGTGATCTGCTATGGCTTGATGATTGCTTTCTGAGTCACGCAAACAATGTCGAATTCACTTAGCAAGATTTGCCACTTGGCGAGCTTGCCAGTGGGCATGGGCTTCTGGAAGAGATACTTCAGCGGGTCCATTCTTGATATGAGATAAGTAGTGTATAGACAGAAGTAATGCCTCAATTTCTGAGCTACCCAAGTCAGAGCACAACGGTGCGCTCTAATAGAGAATACCGGGCCTCGTACGGGATGAACTTTTTACTGAGATAGTAGATGGCTTGCTCTTTTCTTCCTATTTCGTCATTTTGTCCCAAAACACAACCGAATACTCCATCCAATACCGCAAGGTAAAGCAATAGAGGTCTTCCTGGCTCGGGCGGAACCAAGACTAGCGGCGTTGACAGGTATTCCTTGATTCTATCAAAAGCTTTCTGACAATAATCAGTCCATTTAGTAGCAGCGTCTTTCTTTAATATTTTAAAGATGTGTTCACAAATGACAGTGGACTGAGCTATGAATCGACTGATATAGTTGAGTCTCCCCAGGAAACTCATCACATCCTTCTTATTCTTTGGCGGTGGCAATTCTTGAATGGCTTTGACCTTTGATAGGTCCAATTCTATTCCTCGACGACTTACGATGAAACCCAGTAATTTTCCAGCAGGAACCCCGAATGCACACTTGGTGGGATTCAGTTTCAGATTGTACCTCCTTAGTCTGTTGAAGAACTTTCTCAGATATTCCATATGATCAGTGGCCCTCTTGGATTTGATGATGACATTGTCCACATATACCTCAATCTCCTTGTGTATCATGTCGTGAAAGATTTTAGGCATGGCTCTCATATAGGTGGCGCCAGCATTCTTCAACCCAAACGACATCATTTTGTAACAATACATTCCCCACGACGTGATGAAAGCCGTTTTCTCTACATCTTCCTCATCCATCCATATATGATGATACCCGGTGAAACAATCAACAAAAGACTGCAACTCATGCTTGGCGCAGTTGTCGATAAGAATGTGTATGCTCGACAAGGGGAAGTCATCTTTGGGACTGGCCCGATTAAGATCCCGGTAGTCGATGCAAACTCTAACTTTCCCATCCTTCTTTGATACTGGCACGATGTTGGCTAACCATGTCAGATACTCTACTACCCTGAGAACCTTGGTTTTGACTTGCTTGGTAACCTCTTCTTTGATTTTCAAACTCATGTCGGGTTTGAATTTCCTGAGCTTCTGCTTTACCGGCGGACAGGTTGGATCTGTTGGCAGTTTGTGAGCTACAATGGACGTACTTAGACCAGTCATGTCATCATACGACCAGGCGAATATGTCCTCATATTCCTTTAAAAACTCCGTGTATTCTTCCTTTTCTGATGGTGACAGGTGAACATTGATGCACGTTTCTTTAACATTTTCTGTATCTCCCAAATTAACGACCTTAGTTTCGTCCAAGTTAGACTTAGGCCTATTCTCAAAATTCTCAACCTCTCTAATGACCTCTTCTGGTATGTCATCCTCGTCTGAGTCCATATCCGTTTGTTGCGTTGTTTCGTTGTAAGTCACAATCGTTGGTCCATCGTCAAAGTAAGTAATAGTAGTGCTATGTAAATAGAGTAAATGATAGAGAAAATAATAAGAGCAAGATATATGATAAACTGAAATGCTTTGATTAAATTCATAATTGTTTGGAACATCAGAGCTCTTTTCAAAATTAAAGACATTGCAGAAAGAAAATCAGCTAGTAAAAAATAAAATGAGATGCATGGTGCTTTTGTTTAGCCTTGCTACCCCAAAGCTTTCTGGGCCCTGGTGGTTCTAATTGACCAATTGCTGAGGTGTTCTCCTTGGTTCACAGCTTGTATGGAAGGGCCTTCCTCCCCTTCCTCCTCGAAAAGAACACAACAGTCCATATAATCATCCTCCAGAAACAAATTCTTCATGGCTGCCAATGCTTCATCCTCCTCTAACCCATATATAGTATCTGCTGGTTGGAAATTCTGCTCCAGGTTAGGTATCAGAAGCTCCTGTGGATAGTAGGGGCCGCTCCATGGTGGCGACCAGTTCTGGAATTCTTCCCAAGTATAACCGTACCCTAACCCTAAAGTAGTGTCATGCTTCTTTAGTTTGATGGGCTTAGTGATCCCTTGGAGGTTTTTGCCGAGTCCCTTTCCAGGTTCGTACCCACACCAATTCAGGATACTTTCAATCTTGTTATCCCACCATTTATCCTTGTCTACAGCATTGACGTTTTCAATGTGGTGGTATGTTTCTCCGCCTATACTCCTTCTGCCTCCAATCATTGGGATGTTCTAGTGACTATATATGGGGTTGCTACCGTCGTCATGAATAATCACCTCTTGGTGATTCCGTTCGAACTTCACTGCCTGATGCAGGGTCGATGCTACGGCTCCAGCGACGTGGATCTAGGGTCGTCCTAACAAACAAATTGTAGGATGTCGGGACATCTATCACTTGAAAGTCGACGTCGAACCATGTTGGCCCCATTTGCAAGCATAGGCTGATTTCTCCAATAGTAGACCTTTAGGACCCATCGAAGGCTTTGACATTGATGGCCCCCTCTCTGATCTCGTGTAGGCTCTTTCCCAAGGTTTTGAGAGTTATCAGCGAACAGATGTTGAGGCTGGATCCTCCATCAATCAAGACTCTAGTGATGAAATAATCCTCGCATTGCACGGTGATGTGTAGTGCCTTGTTGTGGCTCAGTCCTTCCAGCGGCATCTCATCCTCATGGAAGGTGATTTTGTGGCTTTCCAGTACTTGCCCTACCATATTTGCCATTTTGCCTCCAGTTATGTTGCTGGGCACATAAGCTTCGCTCAGTATCTTCATCAAGGCATATTTGGGTGCGTCAGAGCTCTGCAGAAGAGCTAGGATAGAGATCTGTGCTGGTGTTTTGTTCAATTGCTCAACGACTGAGTATTCCTTAGCTTGTATTTTCCTCTAAAGATCATTGGGCCCAATTTCAATAGGCCGCCAAGAGGCTTACTTACTGGACTCAGCTAAGTGTTCTGGGGTGTAAACCCTCCCTGTTCTGGTCACGCCCTGCGCAGCAATTGCTTCTCCTGTCTTGGTCTTCCTTTTCCTCCTAGCTTCGGCCGTGTAATCCCATGGTATTAAATTTGAGTGGAACGGTGTTATGTCTAACATCGCTACAGGAATAGGTACCCTTGGTGGTAACACAGCAACTTCAAAGGGTGTAGGTGCTTTTGGAACTCCATACTCAACCTCAATTGGTCCGGGCGCCTTTGCAGAAGAAGGTGTTTCAAATTCGAGAGGTATATGCATGTTTACTTCATCGTCCCTGGAGGGCTGATTCTGCAAAACAATTGGGTTAAGTGTGACCGCTGGTTTCTTTGGTTCATCACCCTCAGCGATCAACTCTATCGACCCTTTATGGTCCCAATCATCTTCGATCTCGATCATGTGAATGTTTCGACCCTTGTGGTCAGGCAGAGGGTTGTTGCGAACATTAGGAGCATGATCCTTTACTACGATGACCTTATTGTCGATTAGAGTTTGAATCTTGTCCTTTAATGAGCGACACTCATCAATGGTATGTCCCTTTATGTCGGAGTGGTACGCACAGGTTATTAGGGTTGACCCACTGGGAAGGATTTTTTGGAGTTATGGCTGGGATAGGGGTGACGTAATCAATAGCTTTAAGTCTCTCATACAGCTTGTCAATTGGTTCGACGATGGCTGTGTATTGTCTGGGAGGTCTATGGTCAAAATTTGGCCTAGGTCCAGGGAAATTTTGGCGGGTGGGAGGTGATTGGTAGCGAGAGGGTTGAACATTATAAGCTTGGTAGACAGGTGCAGGTTGAGAGTATCTGGGTGAGGTATGTTGATATGTGAAAGGTAGAGACGATTGGTAAACGGGAGGTGGATTTTGATAGGAGGGTGCAGGTGCTTGGTAATTTGAGATAGGCTGATATGTAAGTGGATGTGATAGGTAAGTGTGGTATTTTGGTGGTGATTTGGCTCCCTGTGCTACCATCACGGCACTTACATCCTTCTTCTTGGACGTGCCACCAGACTGTAAGGTCTTGTTGGTGGCTTGCAATGCTTCAAGATTAGTAACCATACCATTCTTAATGCCCTCCTCAATTCTTTCTCCCAGTTTGATGATATCAGAGAATTTCTGACCCTCGATCAACATCAATCTCTCGTAATATTGTGGATCCTGAGCTCGGACGAAGAATCTGTTCATCTGTTCTTCTTCTAAGGCCGGCCTGACCGTTGCAGCCTCTGATCTCCAACGAGTAGCATACTCGCAGAATGTTTCGATAGGTTTCTTCTTCAAATTCTGGATGTAGAATACACCCGGTGCATTCTCTGTATTGAATCGGAACCTATCTATGAAATCTGATGCCATACCTACCCAGCTTGTCCATTTCTTAGGGTCCTGGCTGATGTACCAAGATAAATCATCCCCCTTCAAACTTCTTATGAATAGCTTCATACGGATCTTCTCATCCCTTCCGACTCCGACCAGCTTATCGCAATAGGTCCTCAGGTGGAATTTGGGATCTCCCGTGCCATCGAACATTTTGAACTTGGGAGGTTTGTACTCCTCCGGAAGTTCAACATCTGGCTAAATGCAGAGGTCCTCATAATTCAGTCCCTCGATACCTTTGTTTCCTTCCACGCCCTGGACTCAGTTGGTCAATTTCTTGAGTTCTGCTACCAAGTTCCTGTTAAGAGAGTCTTTTTCATCAGACTCAGGTGCATTTGAGATTGGTTGAGTGTAGTGGGGTACAATATCCATGTAGATGGGAGTGTTGTGGAGGTGGTCGTTTGTGGTGTTCAGTGGTTCGGGAATGAGTAGTGGAGTGTTGTTTGGAGTGTGTCATATGTTGCAGTGTTGAGTATAAGTGGGTTGTATCTGTGGTTGTGGGGTGTTCTATAGAGGTACGGGATTCTGGATGTTGACATCAGGAGTGGTGAGAGAGAATGATAAGTTCGCCAAGTTCCGAACCTGATCCAGTTCTTCTCGGAACTTCAATAATTTCTGCTCAAGTTGGAAAGCAGTTTCCTTAGCAACCGGGGTACCCTGAGGAATCTCAGTTCTTTCAATTTCCTTTTTGGCGCTTGGATCTCCCATTCTACCTTTGTTCTTGTTCCGGATAGGACTCAGGGAGGAGGAGGTGGAGGGCCCTTGGATCTTGTGGAGTATGATGATGGTGCCAGAATGCACGAACTAAGCTTTGGGGAGGGGAATAAAAACAAAAGAAAAACAAAAAGTAATAAGTTAGTGCGGGTTATGAGAAAAACGTTGCAGTATTTAAACACATTGTGCAAGAATATAAATCGCGTCCTAATTTGGGTGCCCCGTTGTGCCCGAGGTAGGCCTAGCGAAAAATAGTTTTGGAGAACTTAAAATGATAAATGCCTCATTTTATTGATAAAAATAAAAAGAATCCAAAATGACACTAAAATAACAGGAAGTAAAATGTCACTAGTGGCCACTGGCCTTATTACATTATTAAAGCAAAATAAAACACTCCTAACTACTTGGTCCCAGAAAGACCTTTCCCAAATTTGGCATCTTTGTCTCCCTCGAACAGCTTCACCAGCTCGTGTAGTCCTAGCAGCAAATAAGCTCGGGCCAAATGTCCGCCTGCATTTCCTTCGGTGATTTGACAGTCTTTAATCCTCTTGATGAACTTTCCTTCCAGCTCCACTAGAGCCCGCTCCAAATACCCTAGTCGCTTGTAGGCGCTGATAGCCATATCCTTCCACTCCTCGATCAACTTCTGATGGGCTTCTTGTATTTCCCGGTGCTCACTTTCACACTCTCTAATTCTCTTGTGCAGTTGATTATACTTAACTCGTGCTTCGGCGTGCTCATTGATAATTCTGTGTCCTTGAATGAACCTGGGCTGACCCAAACCGTTGTGATTATCTTCCAACCAATCTGAGTAGTGTGGCATACAACCGGCATGATACCTGCCTGGCTCAATAGATTCTTTCCCCAAAATGAGTTTGCAATGCCACATGTGCTGAGCTTGGCACTTGTGAGGGCTATCGTCATCCTGGAAGTCAGCCCTAAAGTGACTCATTTTGTCGACCCTTGGTATGATTTGATTTCTCTCAGCCTGCCTCATGGCTCAGAGGGGAACGTAGGGATAAGTTCCTCTTAGCCCAATTAGTATGAGAAATGGTGTGTCTCGAGATTGAACAATGAATTTTTCCGTAGAGAACCACTCGACCATCCACTGTACCTGGTCTTCTTTCAGATTCTCAAATAATTCTACCCATCCTCCAACGTCCTATGGTTGAGCGAACATGTTAGGCATATAATTCATACGCCTTGGCTGGTGGAAGGCGATGTGATCATCCCAGTCTCTGTGTAGGATCTCTTGCTGGTATTCACCTTTTTGGAGGTGCTCCACGAGCTAGAGCTGAAGTAATAAGTTGCAACCCTCAAAATGATTGGCCTTTTGCTGACAGTTGTCCAAGGCTCGGTATATCTCAGAAACGATCATGGGCTCTATACTGAAGGGCTGCCCGCCAATTCTTTCCATCAGAGTCTTGGTTACCATGGACAGTCTGGTGTGGATCCTAGCCTTCTTCATAGGGAACACTATCATTCCCAAAAAGCAGAACATAAACACAAAGACCCTTCTGTGGATATACCCTAATGAGGTGAGGGCGAATTCATCTGAGTAGGTGCTGTATGACTTGCTATGGCCGTACCTCTCGTATAGATAGTCGAATGGGATGTAAGTGTCTTTTAGACAGGTTAAATCTAGTTTCTTCTTCAGTCCCATCATCTTAAGGAAACCCTACCCTTGCGATTCTCTGGCATAAGCAAACCCGGAGTCTCCAAAGGGATACCAGCTAAAACTCCTATTTCTTCGAGCAAAGGAGTCATTTCAAGGTCCTCGAAGTGGAACACAGACCTGTCACTATCCCAGAACAGTGTTGCAGCCTCTATGATTCTGTTGTCAGGCTGGATTTCTAGAAGGGAAGGCAAATTCCCTAAGCATTTTGCGGACGAGCGTCTGATCATTGGAGAGGAGGTCTTTCCACCAATTCAGCAGCCTTGGATGAATGTTGGTTACCATGCCAAATCTGGGGACTTCGTGCCTCATTATCTGCAAAATAAAGCATTAGGCCCTTAACCCACCGGACTCGACTATTTAAACCAATAATTAGCATAGCAAGCATTTAGTTCTCCAAATAAATGCACAGAACATGAAGGTGTCCGTTTGGATTTCAAGAAAACCCATTGGACTTTGGACAAGGCTATCATAATGAGTCATTATATGGACAACATAACTGACCCGGCTAAGTTTGACCATGATGCATGTACAGTTTAAACGGAGTAAGGTTTCTACTTGGGTATTAGACAGGTACCCTTGAGCGGACAACTCAAAAGGGAAAGGCATGAAACCGTCGACTGCAGCGCTGATCGATTGGTTCTACCGCAAATACGCCTTTGCCAAATTTAAAGGGTGATAATATCAGAAGGGCGCAACCACTCATTATAAGCGTTGCTATGGTATCTGTTTGGCACGAGTGGAATATGATGTTGAAGATGCAGTTTATAAGAATGAAATAAATTGACATGTATTTCCACATTCATAAAATAAATGTTAACAATAATTGCTCAAAATTACAACGGTATTGATGGAAAGCGGTAAATAAAAGCGTTAAAGAAAAAGAAACAAATTACAAGTCAATTTCAAATAAAGGCATTAAACAAAGATATAAAATAAAGCAATAAATTCACATATAACATGAAATGGTAAAAGCTTAAAGAATCCCCAGCAGAGTCGCCATGCTGTCGACGCCCCCTTTTCCTCACGAAATTGGGTTTACGATATTTGGGAAGACAACTCTATTCCCGTTTGGGAATTGGGTTTTTGGAATTGAAGATTCGCCACCTAATAATTAAGAGCATTAGGACACTAAGGGTTTTGAGATAGAAAACCAGAGTTTAGATAAGGGCTAGAAATTATCTCGAGGGGAAGGTGTTAGGCACCCTTTAAGATCCACTAGTGTGGTTTCCGATCATGTTACAATTGTGACTTTAAGTGCAAATAACAAGTAAACAAGCAAGAATTACAAATACGAGGGGGTTTTCATATAATAGTTGCAAATAATTTGAAATTAAAACAAAGTTAAAGAAGCTGAAATTTGAGAAGAAGTAGTTTTAAAATTCATAATAAACGAGTAAAGAGTGGGAAAAATTTCACATAATTACTGGAAGTAATTGAAGTTAAAAAGCAATTAAAGTAGCTGAAATTTGAGAAAAGCAATTTTCGAAATAAAAATAAACAGGTAATGGGAGAGGGGTCCTATGTTTATAAATAATATGGATCACCCCACACAACACCGGTAATCGTTTATACACGTGGTGTTATCGCGTGGTCATCATATTCATATTTACCCTTCCCGCCCCATTAAGGTATTAAAGCGCAGAATGTCTCGTTACTTATTGCATACTAGTACCCGTCCCAATCTTATCAGTCCCGGAGGCATTTGGACTCCTAGTCCTAAAGGGAGAGGGGTTTGGGGCCTTTTGAGAGTTTTCAAAGGACAAAATACTAAGGCGTCAATCAAAACACATAATTCAAGTAAAGGGGAAAGCAAATAGGCAAGTAGGGCTCAAATAAGCCTCCTAAAATCAGATAAAGCCAAAGAGTTTAGCATGTCTTGCACGTACTGGTTTAGTATTAAATTAAATTAAAGCGATAAGCGGACTGGTTCAATACATATTTTTAGACAGGAAGTCTGCATTATGCTCACTCGAATGCAGTTGTCTAAGACTGATCCAGTTGATTAGTTAACCCTTTGTCTATGTGTTGGATAGAACTACTGATTTTTTAAAACACAAGCTGATTTTAAAGAAAAATTACAGAGTAAAACAGGTTTCAAAAAAGGGTACTGGTTTATTACAAAAGTGGTTTAACAACTAAAACGAGTTTCAGGAGGCAGACTGGTTAGGAAAAGGAGTTGCCAATTTTTAACAAAAGAACTGAGTTGCAGATTGATTAGAAGAGATTTGTCAGATAAATATAAAGACATGACTTTAGGCAGATTTGAAAAAAAAGATTACCAGAGTCAACTAGAGAGTAAGTTTCAGAAAGAATACACTGATTTGATTATGAGAAAAGGTTTTAAGAGTTTAGAAAGGGTGTAGGAAGTCGTTTGTTTTAGTAAAATCGATACTGTTTTAAACAAGTGAGACAACTCTGGTTCGAAATCCCTATAGGCATGCTTTGTATACCCTATTGCTTCTTGATACCTTCTCAAACACTAATAGAAGCCTTATAAACAATGATATCTATATATGCTATTTTATTATTAAACCTAGCTGTTTGCCTAATGATGTTATTATATGCAGAGATGCAAACCCCTATAGGCATGATATCTATATGCATGGTTGTAGAATTCAGAAGTTAAATCCTATAGGCATGCTTTCTATGTGTGAAACTGCACAAATTAGAAATAAAATCCTATAGGCATGTTTTCTACCCATTGTGCATAAAAGTAAACCCCCTCCCCTTTTTCATTAAATCCCCATGAGTTTATACAAATCATTACAGACCAGTAGAACAAGACTAAAATTAAAAGTACATCAGAAGCTATCAGCTATATCCGAGCAGCCTAGTTCAGACTTAGTGTCTAATAATAAGAGATTGAACCACTTCCGAGATCACGATTTCCAAAGCCTTCTCTTATCTAGGGTGTTTCAGAGATCCAAGGAGTTTCAAGAACCCCAGGTAGTGCTTACACCCAAGATATTAATTAGAAACTGAATTAAAGTGCAGTGTGGAAGAGCCAGCCCTCAAGTGTCCAATATCAGTGGGAGCTCATGGGTCCCAAGGCAAGGCTCACAAGAGGAGGGCAGAACCTAATTTCTAAGAGTGAGTGCAAGTGCAATAGAGAGGGAGTTAGGGGATGCCAAGGCAGGCTGGTGGTCATACCTAACCATGAGGTAGGCTGGCACACCCCTGACCAAGCCTGTTCAGCCAGTAAATAAGAGCACAGACCTACTGAAGTTTAGACTATGGTCTAGATAGTGATTAGGACACTGCCAGACCAAGGTCTTAAGCTCATGATACATATAAAGGGGAAAGGGGAATGAGAATTGAAAGAGTTTAGGACTTAGGGAGTCCAGTCCATATACATGAACAACAATGTCAAGTGTTGTCATGTTTCTGAACCATAACTCAACATACAAAAGGAATTGGGGGATAGGGATTCATGTAGGAGCATAGCAAAGAAACAAACCAGCTTGCAAAAAAAATTACATTATGGGAGCAGTAAGCCAAACAAAGAATGGACTGAAGAATAAACACATAGGGAAGCGGCAGAAATTAAACAAAGGTAACAAACCAGTTGCAGAAGAAGCAAGCAAAGAAAAGCAGGATACTTTCAAGCCAAGCCACAATCAAAAGAACCTTTATGCTTGTGATTTCAGAGAACTTGAATGCTTAAAAATCTAAGTGAATTTGAGAGTACGAAGTAATGACTTGTTTGTGTGTTCGAACCCCTTTTGAAGGGGAAGAAGTACATGTATTTATAGCTTTTGAAAATGAGTAAAAAGTGAGCTAATAAGCCACAGACATGGAAACAATCACTAATCAGATTCAATTACACCAGTAATTGCCCTTAATTAAGGGGTCACTTGTTAACGGTCAGTGACAGGTTTAAAAAATAAGGAAAGAAATCAATTTAAGAGGGAGATTGGTTATTGCCATAAAAGGAGTAGTAAAACAATACAGCAAGTGATTAAGTCCAAATACAGGAACATACTTATTTTGAGAAAGGATTCAGTAAGGCAAAATAAGGAAAGAATTCAATTGGCCCTTAACAGGCGAATGAAATGAGAATTTCACAAAGGGAATGTTCGAAAATCAGTCACAAGTTTGAAGGCCAATCAAAGAGAGAAACTCAGTATATAAATAAGGTGCACAAACACTATACATGCGAGGCCAAACTATAGCAAAAGGAAACAACGTATAGTAATAGCATAACGCTAGTAGACAACAAGCATTTTTAGCATGATAGTCACGTAGGTCAAGTTTGAATGACTTAGTAATAGAGAAAAAGATCAGAAGCATGCAAAAGTCAAGTGAAAACCTTTCTGAAAACATAGTTAAGTTTGACTAATAGCAAGAACTCAGAGTCAAAGGAATCACATAAAGAAAAGGGATGATGAAACAAAGGAATTTCAAATCAAGTC
>MU755910.1:11921-36419 GCA_026770625.1 Nicotiana glauca | reverse complement strand
ACATCAATAACACTGAAATGCATTTTAAGCCAAACTGATGCAATTTCTTCTAAAATGCTATCTTTCACAATAGTCGCGAAAATGCTCCCGGGTTATCCAAAACCCGATCCGGGCGTACGCCCTAGTCCGAAATTATCATACGAACCTGCTGGAACCTTCGGATCCCAATTCCGAGGTCATTTACTCAAAATTCCAATCCTAGTTCATTTCTTCAACTTTAAGCTTTCAAAATGAGAATTTACATTTAGATTTGACTCCAAACTTCCTGAATTTTAATTCTGACCATACACACAAGTCAATATACCTGAGATGAAGCTGCTCATAGCCTCAAACTGCTGAATGACACGCCGGATCTCAAAACGACCGGTTGGGTCGTTATAGAATTAGAATAGTGTAGTGCGGAAGAGCCAGCTCTCAGGCATCCAAGTTCAGAGGGAACTCAGGGGTCCCAAAGCATGGCTTGCAAGAGAGGGGCAAAACTTATAGCTAAGAGTAAGTGCAAAGTGAAAGGGGGATTGGGGAGCCATGACAAATGGTGGTCATGCCTAGCCACTAGGTAGGCTGGCACACCCCCAACCACTTGTTTGGTTAAACAAGTTAGGAGCAGACCCTTGAAGGTCAGACCAAGGTCTGGATAGAGATTAGGACACTATCAGACCCAAGTACAAGGCTCAAACACATAAAAGGAGAAAAGGAGTGGGAATTGATTGAGTTAGGGATTCAAAAAACCCAGTTCAGAATCATAGACAACAATATTAGAGTGTTGCTATGCCATGAACCATAACTCACATACAAAGGTTAAAGGGTAAGGGGATTCACATAGGAACAATAATGACAAAGTTGCAGAAAAACAATAAAGGAAAACATAACAGAACTAGGATGTGAAACACATAGTGGAGGAGAAGTATTTAAACTAATATGGACATACCAGTTGCAAAGTAAGAGATTAGCAGAGTAACCACAACAAGCAAGCAACAGAAACAACTCAGGTTTTCAGCAGAACAATTGAATATTCAAGGAGAGCTTAACCTGGGAGTTTTGTTAACCTGGGAGAAGGTGTTTGGCACCCCCGAGTTTCGTGGTTCTAGCACGGTCGTTTTGATACAACTTAGCTCATTTAAATTATTTAATTACTGATTTTTAAACCTATGTGCTTTTTCTTCTTTCACTGCTTTTAATTAGAAAATTATCTTGAGACGAGTTACGCGTACGTATACCTGCTCGTTTGGTGCATAAATAATCATGTCATGCGAACATGTCCACAATCAATAACGCTTAATTATTATTAAGAGTGTTTGGGCTGAAGTTGAGCGAACGTTTTTGTTTTTAGAAATGTAGTTGTGTTACGTGAACATATACACAACCACACTTGGTATTTTAAATGGCCTTAAAGGATATTCTACGAAATATTTAGTTATTATTATTTTTTTTACATCTAGCCTACGAAATTACTGGAAGGCCATATGTGATTTTAATGAACTTACGTGAACTAAAAATAATTAAAAGCTTGTAACCAATTTTATTATTAAAAAAAGATTTGATCAAAGTCGCGCAGACGCATACTCCAAATTAATTTAGGATCATGGTCGTGTTACGCGGACGTCTACGCAACCACAATCGTATTTTAACGGCCCTAAAGGCTTCCTGCAATTATTAATCAATTTATACATCTCAATTAACACCAAAGCCATCATTATTTAAGTTTTTGAGCAAGGCTTGCCCCAACTAGTTATTAGTCTAATTAATTAATACTAGATGTAATTAAGGATCATACGAAAAAAAGACTTGACAAACTAATGGTCCAACAAAGAACGGTCTAGGTTCGTTGAAGAACCTTCAGAATTAGGCTTCTCGATTGGGCCCAGGTTCAGAGCCCTGCGGCTAAATGAGCCCAATATCGAACTCTTACAAAACATGAATAAAAATGAGATTGCAAAGGAGTTCGAAAAGCCAAACAATTATACTAATGCATATACCAGCAAATGTGATTTCCCATTCTAACAACTAGTAATAGGCAGTGAAATTAAACCAGTTCAACTTCATAATAACACAACTAATCACATTACTCTTGCCCAGAAATTACATTACCTACTGAGTCTTGATCGTTAATGTCACTGGGAGTTTCTATTGGCAAACAAAATACTCGCC
This sequence comes from Nicotiana glauca, assembly GCA_026770625.1. Lineage (NCBI taxonomy): Eukaryota > Viridiplantae > Streptophyta > Magnoliopsida > Solanales > Solanaceae > Nicotiana > Nicotiana glauca. The sequence goes on along the minus strand of MU755910.1, from coordinate 34,271 downwards.
CAAATTCAAAAAAAAACTTCAAACAAATGGCTTATATCCAAAAAAGGAATACTGAGTAATGCCTAGTATCCACAAACATCCATAACATCAGGATTCTTAATTTCCAAACCAAATAATCCTTGGATTCTTACGCTTGCTATAACTTTACATAACCTTAAAGTAGACATGTTCGAAAACAAAATTCAAAAATACACATAGCGTCCATATATAACAGTCTCAATGAATTCGAATGGTCATCACAACATGAAATAAGAAGTGTATCTAATTTACAGCATCCAATGAACCTAAATGACCATACTCAAGAAATCCAGCACTACTTAACAGAATCTGACAGCCAAAGAAAACCATTACACTAAACTACATGACTTGACTATCAATTACGAAGCATTCTAATAGATACATTAATTAAAACTTCAACAACTATATAATGATAGTAAAACTGAAATAAAGGAGTAGGATCCACAAATAACAGCACATCTGATATCATTTCAACCCTTGCTTCAAATTACACTTCAAGTGATATCCATAAGGATTAAAATATACCTGGAATTCAAAAGAGAAATAAAAATAATGAGTGAGTGATCAGCAAAGAACAACAACAACAGAGTCAATTCTAGCTTCAGCAATGCACCAGTAGATTTAGAGACCAAACAACTTCCAGAAATAAAACTTGAAATCCGAAAACTCAGACCATTTTTACCCAGATGATCCAAATGTTCTTTTAGAGATTAAACAGTAACAAAAATGAAAAAAAATGATCAATGAAACAGTATAAAACAGTATAGCCGTTTGATTTTTTCAGATTATTCCTCTTCAATCTCTCTGTTTTTTTGGATTATTCAATTAGAACCTCTGAAAGTTCTAAATATTTACAGAATAAAATAAATAATTTTCTAAAACAGAATTCCTACATAACCAGAATCAAAAGGCATCAGTTTCTGAAACCTAAAGGTCTAACATTAAAGTAGAGTCAGAAATGACCTTTCATATAAACAATCTGGATTGACATTAGCAAGAAACGAACAATGAAGAGCCTACTTGAATCTTCGAAACAATTACCCCAGCTAATTAACAGGGAATCAAATGATATTAACATGCTGATTTCAATTTCGTTGAACCTAGTGACCTTATGACAAATTCAAACATTAATATTTAAACAACAAAAGCTAATTAACAAATTTAAAACCAAACAGAATGGATAAAATAAAAAAAATAAAAATCAGAGCACAACTTCAGTCATAATACAGACCAATAAAGATACTAGGAGAAGAAAAGAAGAAAAAGTGAAATAAATACTAAAGACAAACATACAAATTAAAGGAACTCACCGATTAGACTTGACCTTGCGACTGACCCTTCGATTTAAATCACCAAATAAGGTGAATCACTTGTTCTTTGTCAAGAACAAGTGAATGACCTTATTTTAGTGATAAAATCGGTCTTTAAATTCTATGAGGACCTGGAGCCTTTTGGATTCTGCTTTTAGGACTTGAACTCTTAGATTTAAGATTCGAGTAGACTGGGCCATATTCGAAGAAAATTGGCTATGGATTAGGGAAGAGGAGGGTGAGGGGATCTCATGGTGTTAATTTGGTGGTGGTTTGAGGCGGTGCCACCACCAGAGAATTTTGTGGCGACGCTAGGGTTCATCTCTTCAAATGGATATTCGAGGAGCTCTAAATAGATTCGAAGGAAGTGAAGCACAGATTGGGAAAGAGGAGGTCAAGGGGAACCTATGGTGTAAAAATGGAGGTCATTGGGCCACCGGAACCGCCGTGAGGCAATTTTCGGTGGCGAAATAGGGCGGAACAAGGTGGTGGAATCCTGGGTTCTCTAGAGACGAATGAGGGGGTGTTCTGAAGGGGGGGGGGGTATGGTTTTGGGAATATTAAAATTGAAGATTTAATTAGGGCCGTTGGATGTTTGGGATCCAACGGCTCAGATCATAACCTTTATGGAAATGGTGTCGTTTTGGTCAAGTGGGGGTCTGGATCGGTTTAGGGAAAGGCGGGTCGGGTAGGTAAACGAGTAACGGGGTGGGATTCTGACCGTCAGATCAAACTGACTCAATGGCTCAAATCAAAAGCCGCTTAAACGACATCGTTTGGTTAAACAAAGAGATGGAACGGCTTGGGGAATGGATTTTGGGCCTGGGTTGCGGGTATTTTGTGGGTTTGGGATGGTTTTTTGGTTTGGGCTTGGGAAATTTTGGCCCAATTCCGAACTCCTCCAATTCTTTTCAATTTTCTTCCTAATAAAATACAAACCTCAAAATTATCCTAAACTACTAATTAACTCTAAATAATACTTATCACACATAATTAAATACTAAATTTAAAATAAAATTAAACAATTTGAAATTAAACACCTAAAAATGCAAAGTACGTTATTTTTTGTTATTTTTTCATTTTTTTGTGAAATAAGTAATTTAATAGTCAATTCAAAAATATAAAATTAAATCCTAAACGCAAATGCAACCTATTATTTTTTGTATTTTTCATTTATTTAAACACATAAACATTCACGGACACAGGCAAATAATGACAGAAAATACTACGAAAATTCACAAAAATTCACATAATAAAACGGACAATTTTTGTTTTAATTTTGTGGAAGTAGTTCATGTGAGGCAAAAATCATGTGCTCACAATGTGTATCATGTAATAATTTTTATAATTATAGGCAATTGTTGGAACGACCCATACAACTATATACCATGTTAGCATATGGAATGAGCAAGTTGCTTTGCGAATATTTAGCTTGCAATGCGAGCATGTAATTTTTTAATACTTTTATTGTATCCTTTAATATTTTGGTACACTAGTGTAGCCACAGATAGTTGTAGCAATATTCTAGAATAATCATATACTCTATTGGTATACAAGTATACCATATTAGTATCATGTGGTACTCGAAGTCTTTTTTGCTACTTATATTTTTATTGCATTTTCTAATATTTTATTATCATTTCTATTCTAACTAGTATATATGGAGATTTAGTGGCCGTAGATTATATTGTCTTGCTCCATCACTAATTGGTGTTACTGCTAATGGTAGAGTATATACTAATATTTGTAGGGAAGGAGATCAAGGTTTGCATGCAATCACGTGGAATTAAAAAAGGAACAAGAAATAAAGAAAAAAATAAAAATAAAAAAATAAAGAAGGAGTCAAATTTGAGTGTGAAATAAGTTATGGTAAAAATAATAATAATACGATTGGGGCAAAAATAAATGAATAAAGGAGAAAAAATAAAAATAAAAATAGGAAGAAAATGAGAAAAAAGAAAAGGAGAATAGAAAAGAAAAAAGGAAAAAAGAAAAAAAATATAGAAATAAGAAAGAATTGGAGAATAAAGAAAATAATTTCCACAAAAACTGCTATAAGTAGGAAATGTAATTAGTTTATTGGTAGAAAAATAAATGGGTAGACAAGGGTAAATAGTTTTATTTTTGTGGGTAACTGTGTCAAAACCTCTAATGTAAAAGCAATACATGTATAACAAATACTCCACCTCACTCAAACACAGGATTAGGAGTGTGTTTGGCATAGCCGAATATAAGCATTAAGTATTGAGTAATATTATCAAATATAGATTATTATTTTTATAAATAAGCAGCTATATGTTGGAATATTAATGCTGAAACTGAAATAATTTGTTGATCTGTTTGATCAAATTCATCACTTTCTTTTGTCATCAAGTTAATTGTTTACCCTAAAAACTGGATAACAATTAAACTTGTAATGTGATTTTAAGGATATGCGATTCCACCTAATACCACTTGATAAACGTAAAGATAAATTATGTAAATTGACAATAATACAAAGCAAACTAGCGTTTAATCAATGCCCTCGAGCCGATGACCCTCGAGCTTGATAATTTAAGAACAGTTAAAGAACAGTAAGTTGATGAGCAGAAGAAAGAAATATTACATTGCTTTGATATTCGTGAATATATGATCTCTACAAATGACGGGGACTCCCTTTTATATACTAGAGGATTCCTAATTATGGTACAAGTTTAACTACGGAAGTAAATCCCATGATTGGTATAATTAACCGCCCTTGGTTTGATTTGTTCCGAGATTTCTGCCGTGATCTTCAACCGGTTACGAATTCGCCTTTACGTTATTACACTTCACTCGAAGTTGGTCATGCTTAGCCTCGATTGCTGCTGGCTTCGGTCTCAACAGATACTTCAATCTTTGGACTCGATGCCTCTTCTTTGAGCTTGCGTCTGATTCGTTACGAGGCTACACCCGATGCAACTCCCTTGTCTCGATCAAATAGGAAAATTGGGTAGGCCTGACTTTGACCGTATACAGATAGTCCCCTCGTTTTGTAGATGTAATGAGAAGAAACGAACTGAGCCTTCGATTTTGCACCTCAACCAATTATGAAGTCACCCTCGTGATGTAAGCGATGGAGGCGACCGAAGCATCGCGTCTGCACAATTCTCAAGTTCATTAATTAGTGTCAGTTGATGGTCGGCCACTAGTTCCCTTGAACCATCATGGAAAACATTATAAATAGACCATCTTAAATGTTTTGTCAAACTCTACTTCCAAAATCTCTTCTAATCTTCAAAGTACTCCCACTTCCTTCAAGTTCCTTAATTTTGCAAATTATTTACATCCCGTTTACCAGTCCTTAAAATAACAAACTTCATCTTTTTTTTTTTTGAACTCACACAGAAATGGCAAAAACATCTAAAATCATTCCCCAAAAGGAAAAAGACTCTTCATCGCGGCCGGCCGGTGATAAAATGTTGAGATACATATGCTCAATAACTGAGGGTGACCTGAAGCAAGTAAAAAAGGATTGTCGTTGGGAAGGCAAAGATATGGTGATCCCGACCCCTGAAGAGGACATCACCACTCACGTGAAAGGGTTCTTGAGTGTTTACACTTACCCTTTTATGCCCGTTATCCTTGATTTCTACTGCCAATACTAAATAACCCTGGGCCAGATCCATCTTTCCTTCTAACGCATTATTATTTTGCTCCGATTCTTCGTGAACCAAGTCGAGGGGATGTGTTTTACCCTCGACCACCTTATTAGAATGTACAGCCCCTTTCTCTATCGAGGCAGATTAGTAAGACTTCAGTGCCTGGCCACCGGCCACCAAAATGTTGTTCTCGAGTATAGTTGAGGATCAGGACCAAGGATAGATGGGCCTGTTTGTCCAAGTGAGGACTTCCGACATAATTCTAGCCGAGAAGATGTCGTTCCCTAAGCGTAGAAAATGAAGCGTAAGCATGAACTCACCCATGGATTCCGTCTATCGTTTGTTTCTTTTGTCTTTTTGTATTGACATCCTTTCATGTGATACAACGGTTTCTTGGGTGCATGGTGTGTCGCACCTGCTTTTTTCTCGCGGAGTCCAAGTTTCGACATTCATTGGGAACAACTCATTTCCTTTTGGGAATTGGGTATAGAATTTGAAGCGTCGCCACCTAACGGATTTAAGGTGTGTTAGGGCACCTAAAGCAAATTACTCATAAAACTAATTTGGATTACCAGAGATTGGGTAAGGGATCGAAATAACCTTGAGAAGAAGGTGTCAGGCACCTCTCGAGGTCCACAATGGTGGGTCCCGGCCAAACTCAAATTAGGTGAATTAGTCTTGAGCAAACAAAGTAATTCAGACAAACAGACATTTGTTTAAAAAACAAGGGATAAAGGGGGTCCTAGGGTTTTTAGCCTATAGGATCACTTATGTGCAATGCTTGATAATCGTCCCCATGTTGGGGTGCTACATATAGCATTAACGCACAAGTAATCATATCCTTTACTACCTAATTGCCCTCCCCTTAGTAGTTATATAAGCGATTCTAATTAAATGTACTCTATGCGAGTATTACCCGTCCCTTCCTTATGGCACTGGAGGTGTTTAGGACCTCTAATTAAGGCAGTTCTAGACACTCCTAAAGTGCTAAAAAGGAGAAAATATAAGCGACAAGCAAAAATAAATAGGATATTAACATAAAGGGACAATTAAAGGATCACTTTTACCTCCTCACACAAGCAGGCAATAGCAAGTCTCAAACAACAAGATTTCAGATATTTCAAAGGATCCTAGAGCAGGATATCCTAGGTGAGCATGACAAACAGAATATATGCAACATTGTGTTAAAGCTAGGCAATAAAGACCTAATCAGTTTGCCTACTAATTTAGGGCTTGTTGAATCTGGGGAATTCACAAATAATTAAACAAAAGCACCGTTTTACAATTTGCAAGATTTTAATTATCCTACAGTCTTGCCTAGGCGTGGATCTGAGATGTCCTATAACATGATATCTAGTCGTAATCAGAGTCTTAATAGGAGAACAAACGATTTTAAACAGGAAGATTTTATTCGTTATGTCCTACAAACATGTTGTCTAAGTGCTGAACATTGCAGGATTGATTTTATACACATTTATCTTTATAAACATGATATCTAGGTGTTGGGACTATTTTTTAAAACATATTCTTATAGACATGGTAGTTACTGATTTTATAGGATATGGGCATGGTATTTAGGTGAATGCAATAAAAACCTAAAGTATGGTTTCTAATGCACATAAGACAATAAACATAATTATTAGGCACGATTAGTAGCAACTTAGTGACAGGATTTGTAAGTGGACATGAGTATGCAGAACTTTTATAAAGCAGAAGTTTCAGAAATAAATGATGCACCTATAAACATATTCTCTAGTGCACAAACCAACCTATAAGCATGGTTTCTAATGCAAGTAGACAAGCATCATAATCCTAAGAGCATGATTTCTAATGCAAGTAGACAAGCATCATAATCCTAAGAGCATGATTTCTAATGTAAGCGAATCGTCATAATAATCCTAAGAGCATGATTTCTACCCGATTTACCCACAAAAATATATAAAAATCCCTCTCCTTTACTAATATCCCCAATATTTATTTACAAGAATTATTATTTCAGACCATAAATGAATTACAGAAATAAATAATACTATATTATAGGGAGCCTGGATAGGCCCATAGTAAACCTGAAAAAAAAAGAAAAAAGAATAGACCTTCAAACACACCAAAGTACCATATCTGATAGTGTCCAAGAGAGGGTATCCTGGTGTGTCAAAGTTCCCACGGGTCTCAAGGACCCTGGGAAATGCTCATACCAAGATCCTTTTAAAGAGAAGTAGTTTTTGTGTAGTGTGGAAGGGCCAGCCCCAGTGTGCCAGAGTTCGGAGGAATCTCATGGATTCCTAGGCAGTACACACACTGGAGAGGCAGAATCCTAAGTATTCTAAGAGTATGAGTGAGAGTACTTTATAGAGAAGGAATAACTTTAGAAAACCAGTATGGAAGTAAAACAATTCAGGAGGGAGAATAGTTGGAAAGTGAAAACATTTAGGAGTGAAAATAGTTTAGAGGTGAAAATATAAGGAGTAAAAATAGTTTAGAAACATTCTAAGACAAGGTTCAGCCAACCAAAACACACAGAATAAAGTCACCAAGTTTCAAACCCAAGATTCACATTACCAGGAATTTAGTTTATTAGTTAACCCTAGGCGGGCATACATCATGCTGAGAATAGACAGTAACACAGAGAAGGAGTAGCGGCTGGGAGCACAGAATACTGAATCAGGAGCACATAGAAACAAGGTGAAAGCAATCATGGTAGTTAACAGAGATAGAGAGCCGGCATGGATAGATAACAATTCACTTGGACATACTGATTTAGGATCTAAACAGGAATCACTCAAGTGTAACAGTCATACTTAGTGATAGGGTAAGCATACTAACTTAATGCAAGAGATAAAAAAGCACAAGATTTAAGCATTGCAATAAACATGTTGGTTAAAACACAGTGATACATAGGCCTAGAAACAGAGGTAGTCACGCTGAGTAATATAGAAAGGGCCAAGAAAAATACTAATTCAATTACACAAAGTAGCCATACTAGTTGGAGTTACAGGACATGGAAGACAAAAGTCTTAGACACAAAGTAAACATGTTGTTTTAAGGCAATATTGGATGCTCAAGCAGACGTGACACTGATTAAAATAATGAACAAGAAAGAGTGAAAGTTAAGCATGCTGATCAAAGAAGTAAACATGAAAGAATATATAATTACATACATATGCAATTAGACTAGTGCAAAAGAGACATGGACATTAACATGAATAAAGCAACAGAGAATCATATAGGTTCAACTTCATAATGAAATTAGAGATAGAAACATACCAGTTAAGGTAAGAAAATAATAGATGAAAGGTATGCAGGATTCAGTAGTCTAGCCTTGGCTTTCAACCGACTAGACAAGCAATGAGCGCAAGTAGCGGAGAGATGAGAGCAAAGTATGTCTGAGTATGAGTTTTAGGTGAACTACATTCGTCTTTTGAAGAGGCAAAGTGAGATTTATATATAGAACTTAGGGAGTAAAACAAATAAGGTAAAGGAAATCACAGTTCAATCAATTAGAACCAATCAGCCAGTTATAAAATCAATTCCAACGGAGAAATCCAGAAAATACCCCTTTAATTTGGGAGAGTTAGTTAACGGTTTGAACTGGGGTTTAACTAAGGTAAGAAATCACTACCATACCATATAGGGAGTCAGTCAAATCCTGAATCGTACTGATAATTAATTAATGCAAGTATAATTAATCAAGGTAAAAAATACGAAAAACAAGTAAAAATCCCAGCAAATTCTAATTTTAATGGGACAATTATTCGAATCCTTAATAGAAATTAATCAAGTAAAAATCCCAAAGTGTACTGATTTTAACAAGAAAGATTGTTCAAATCCCTAAATAGAATCAGTCAATATGACTGGTTCACAGAAATAAATATAATAACCGGAAAAAATTCGAAGAAATCAGTGTCACAAAATGAAATATTTGGGGGTTTAAGCGTAGACACGAGAATCAGTCAAGATAGTAAAGAATAATCAGTTTAAACACTGAAAAGTTAGAAAAAAAACCTTTGAAGAAAAGTCTGGGACGAACCCTCATTTCAGAAAGAGTGAAATAAATCGAAGCAGTTGACTAAAATAAAGATTTTCAAGGGAAAACACTCGATAATACTCGAATCATTTTAGATCTACGAAGATTTGAACATAAACGAATAGTAGTAAAACTATGGTTTTCAAAAAAGAGTAGAGGTAAAAGAAAATCGGTCAAAACCTATGGATTCGCACTTAAAAAAAAAATTCATACTCACAAACGAGAAAGGCCAAAGACAGGCCTATAGATAAATTTTGGCAAGAACCAAGTTTAATCTCCATGAGATTATCTCAAGGATCTATGTAATCAAACAACTAGGGGGTATAGAAGGCTGGTAGTGGTCGGAGAATGACAGAAACTCCATAGATGGGAGCTTTTCGCTAGTGACGACGATTAGGGTTTATGTTGGGTTGAGCGAATTAGAGAGGCTAGGGAAACCAATGACGGAGGAAATAAAATAGTTGGGGGGGGGGTTATGGTTGGTTGTTGAATTAAAATGGTAAGTATTGTTGTTGACCGTTGATCTAAAAGATTAATGGCCACGATTAAATGGGGTTATTGGGTTCGTACAGGTATATATTGGGCCTGGGATTGAAATTGGGCTGGTATATTAAGGGGTTTGGGCTAGTTTAATAGGTTAGGTCTAAAAATATAAGGAATAAAAGGGCTATTTGTTAAATACTATTTAATTTAAAATAATTTTTAAAAATAATTAATAGATTACAAAAAATGATTTTCATGCCTACAAATATTTTAAAATAATTACTTAGTATTTTAAAAATACAAAAAGCTATTTTCTGATAAAATAATATAATAATACATACATGGGCTATAATTGCAAAGTTATTGAAATTATACCCCAAAAAAGCAAATGGGATTTTTGTAAAATAATTAAAACTTATTACAGATACAAATGATAAAATTAAGCTATAAAATTATTATAAAATCATTTGTGATACAATTAGTAATTGTTTATTTAAATAAAAATAATGGGATAAATTAATTAAAACACTTAAAAATACAAAAATTGTGGAAAATATTAATTGATTCTAATGCATAGTTTTGGAGGTATATATGCATTTTGAAAAAAATATTATAGGGTAAAATTGGGTATCAACAGCTTCCCATCTTTACTCGTGAAGGATGAAAGGGTTGTCGGGTAGAGATATGATGGCCAATTTTAACCAAGTAAGATGATTTGAGAGACTTAGGTCGCACTCTGGTTTTCGAGCTGCCTACATATCCCTTGTTTTATAGGAATCAGGCAGTGTATAATTCGGGGTTCATCGACGGAATATACCGATGAAGTTACCACAAGGACGTACACAAGGTTTCGGGGTAGGTGCAAATGTTGCGGTCAAGTTTGAGACAGTATGAATGAACTGGAGCGGGATTGCTCCTATTGAAGATGACATATTTAGACTATGATGTCCTGGGCTATAAGTCGTCAATGAGTGATTCGCAGGCCATGAAATGATATTCTCGGGCCATGAAAATGGTGCCTCCAAACGATGACGCCTTTGAATGATGATATGCAAGTTTGAGAGATCCTCAGGCCATGACATGGTGTCTTCTGTCTATGAGGGTGATGCCTTCAGACTATGACGTTTTCAAATAAGCTGGCTATATTTTAGCCCATGATGTGCGAAATATGATGCTAGGAGCAACAAAACAAGGCTTAGTCTTGTATGAAGTTGAGGGCAGAGCTTAGTCCCATGCAAAGATTGAGACATGGCTTAGTCTCATGCAAATAAAGGGCAATGATTAGCCTTATGCAGATATGGAGGCAGGGCTTAGCCTCGTGCAAGATTGAGACAGAGCTTAGTCTCATGCAGAAATTCGGGACAAGGCTTAGTCCCATGCAAATTGAAGGCAGTGCTTAGCCTTATGCAAATGGGAGGTGGGGCTTAGCTTCATGCACGGTGGAGACAGAGCGTAGTCTCATGCAAATAGAAGGCAATTCTTAGCCTTATGCAAATTAGAGGTGGGGCTTATCCTTATGCAAGATTTGGGACATGGCTTAGTCCTATGTAAAAATTGTGACAGAGCTTAGTCTCTTGCGGGAAAAGGCAACGCTTAGAATTATGCCAATATGGAGGCATGGCTTAGCCTTATGCAAGGTTCAGGACATGGCTTAGTCCCATGCAAATAGAAGGCAATGCTTAGCCTAATGCAAATATGGAGGCAAGGCTTAGCCTCATACAACGTTCAAGACAAGTCTTAGTCTCATGCAAAGAGAAGACAATGCTTAGCCTTTTGTAAATATGGAGGCAGGGCTTAGCCTCATGCAATATTTGATATAGGGCTTAGTCTTATGCAAAGAGAAGGCAATACTTAGCCTTATGCAACTATGAAGGCAGGGCTTAGCCTCATGAAGGGTTTGAGACGAGGCTTAGACTCATACAAAGATAAGGCAATGCTTAGCCTTATGAAAATATGGATGCAGGGCTTAGCATCATACAAGGTTTGAGACAGGGCTTAGTCTCATGCAAAGAGAAGGCAATGCTCAGCCTTATGCAAATGTGGAGGCATGGCTTAGCCTCAATCAGGGTTTGAGACAAGGCTTAGTCTCATGCAAAGAGAAGGCGATACTTAGTCTTATGCAGTGAATATGTAACAAATGGGAGTAAAATATTTCTTGGTTGGAGATATATTTGGTGTCTGGTGGCTCGACTGATAGTGATTTTGTTGCATGTATATATTTGTGAAGCTACTGTCATGTCTGTTGTGCCTGCATCCAAAGAAAAATTGTACGTTTTGTAAGGGGAGGTTGGTTCGCGCCTTCATCTACTGGCTGTGCTTTGCTCCATTCTAGAGGCCCTGTTTGAGTTGCCCTGGGTAATACCTGACTATTATGGAAATAGAGTTTTCGAAAATATGCACTTATTGATGAAAATAGAGTTATTTTAGAAAACATAGTGAAATATTGAGTAATTTTAGATGAACCAGTGACTTCAATACATTTCAGAGATATTGCAGCTTTTTTGTATTAGAATTTTAAGGGTCCTCCACAAAATTCTGCCTTAGTTTGGTAAATGATCATTCCACCATTTTGCGTGTAACAAAACATTCCGAACTTTCTCCAGAATTTTGAGAATCCTACTCAAAATTTTCCCCTTGTTTCTTAACCAATTTCTGACTGTCTGGTATATGATGGCATTGGCTGGACTTGCTCCGGAATTTTGAGGGTCCTCCTCAAATTTCTACCCCAGTTTCTGGTGCTGGGGGACATGAAAATTTTATTAAGATATGACCGAACCCACAGGGCTGCCTATGTATCCCCTATTAAACGGGAATCATGTCAAGCGAGTTCAATTATATCATATGAAGGAATATAAATAATTTAAACATAGTATCTCATGACTGCGTCTTAATTGATTGGTTTCTACCAAACTTCTCCATCCATTTCTATGAGTATGAGTGCTCCTTCTGTTAGCACCCGGTGAACCATGTAAGGGCAGGGCTGCCTATGTATCCCCTATTAAACGGGAATCATGTCAAGCGAGTTCAATTATATCATATGAAGGAATATAAATAATTTAAACATAGTATCTCATGACTGCGTCTTAATTGATTGGTTTCTACCAAACTTCTCCATCCATTTCTATGAGTATGAGTGCTCCTTCTGTTAGCACCCGGTGAACCATGTAAGGGCAGGGCTGCCTATGTATCCCCTATTAAACGGGAATCATGTCAAGCGAGTTCAATTATATCATATGAAGGAATATAAATAATTTAAACATAGTATCTCATGACTGCGTCTTAATTGATTGGTTTCTACCAAACTTCTCCATCCATTTCTATGAGTATGAGTGCTCCTTCTGTTAGCACCCGGTGAACCATGTAAGGGCAGGGCTGCCTATGTATCCCCTATTAAACGGGAATCATGTCAAGCGAGTTCAATTATATCATATGAAGGAATATAAATAATTTAAACATAGTATCTCATGACTGCGTCTTAATTGATTGGTTTCGACCAAACTTCTCCATCCATTTCTATGAGTATGAGTGCTCCTTCTGTTAGCACCCGGTGAACCATGTAAGGACCTTTCCAGTTGGGAAAGAATTTCCCTTTGGCTTCATCTTGAAGCGGGAAGATCTTCTTTAGCACCAATTGTCCCGGTGCAAACTATCTTGGTTTGACCCTCTTGTTGAAAGCTCTGGACATTCTGTTCTGATAAAGCTGACTGTGATATACTGCGTTCATGCTTTTTCCATCTATAAGGGCTAGTTGCTCATAGCGGCTCCTTATCCATTCTTCATCACTATGTTCGGCTTCCTGTATGATCCTTAAAGAAGGAATTCTACCTCGGCTGGGGAAGCAGCTTCGGTACCATAAATAAATAAATAGGGGGTTGCCCCATTCGATGTACGGTACCCCAATAGGGCAAAGGGTAACTTCTCATGCCATTGTTTGTGGTTTTCTACCATCTTCCTTAGTATCTTCTTGATGTTCTTGTTGGCAGCTCCCACAACTCCGTTCATTTGAGGTTTGTATGCTGTAGAGTTTTTGTGCATGATTTTGAAGGCTTCACACATGGTTTTCATCAGATCAATGTTGAGATTGGCAGCATTATTAGTGATAATGGACTCGGGAACCCCGAATTGGCAAACAATAAAATCTTTGACAAAATCTATGGCAACTCTCTTGGTTATAGCCTTTGATACAACTTCTGCCCATTATGTGAAGTAGTCAATACCCACTAGAATAAATTGGTGCCCGTTAGAAGCACTGGGCTAAATTAGACCGATGACATCCATTCCCCAGGCAGCAAAAGGCCAAGGTGCACTTGTTGCGTTGAGCTCATACCCTTATCATGTCTGCATGTACCTGACATTGGTGGCATTTATGTACGTTGTACCGTATGCAATTCATCTCCATGGTCATCCAAAAATATCCAACTCTGAGTATTTTCTTGGCTAGAACAAATCCATTCATATGTGGTCCACAAGTTCCGACATGTATTTCTTTGAGCAATCTGGAAGCCTCCTTTGCGTCAACACACCTTAATAACCCCAGATCATGAGTTCTTCTATACATGGTCCCTCCACTTTGGAAGTGATTGTATAACCTCCGCAACGTGCATTTCTGAGTGTGGTTTTCCTGCTTTGGATATTCTTCTCTTTCCAAATATTCTTTGATATCATGGAACCAAGGTTTTCCATCTGTTTCCTCTTCAACATGAGCACAGTAAGCCGGTTGATTGCGGATCCTCACCGGGACGAGATCAATGAAATTCTTGTCCGGATGTTGTATCATTGATGACAAAGTGGCAGTGCGTCTGCGAACCCATTTTTGAATTCTGGGTACATGTTTGAATTCTACCTTTGTGAATCTTTTCATCAATTCCTACACATGATGTAAGTATGGTAGTATTTTGGTGTTCTTCATAGTCTATTCTCCTTAAAACCTGATGTACCAAAAGATCAGAATTTCCAATTACGAGCAACCCTTGTATATTTATATCGATGGGCAAATTGAGCCCCATGATGCAATCCTCGTATTCTTCCATATTTTTGGTGCATGGAAACTTAAGCTTTGTGGATATTAGGTAATGTTGGCCTATTTCTGATACCAAAACTGCTCCGATGCCCCCTCTTTTGAAGTTTGCAGCTCCATCGAAGAACATTCTCAAACCGTCGTAGGCTTCAGCAATGTCTTCTCCTATGAACGATAATTCTTCATTGGGAAAATACATTTTTAAGGGTTTGTATTCTCCTCCCATAGGATTTTCAACAAGGTGGTCTGTCAATAATTGTCACGACCCCAGTTCGCCCTCCGTAAACATGTCCTGATGGCACCTAGTCCCTATAACTAGGTAAGCCTAACAATGCGGAAAACAACATAGCTTGCGGAATAATTTATTTAAAACTGAACAACTAAAAGAGAACTGTATAAAAATGCCACTCAGCATATACCACTCAATAATGCGGAAGTCTACAATATCACCCCAAAACCTGGAAACTCACGGGAACACAAGCTAACGGAAAGTAATACACGACTCTAACTCCAGAATGTCTAAAGCAAAAGTACGAAAAGAAGGCTAAATACTATATATAGAGTAAAGATGGAGACTCTTCGATCTGCGGATGCTGCAGATGCACCTCGAAGCCTCTGTAGCTCTCCCTGCCTCAAGGATAGTGCGCCTGAGATGAAGTACCTGGATCTGCACATGAAAAACATGCACAGAAGGGGCATGAGTACACCACAACGGTAATTAGTAAGTGCCAAGCCTAACCTCGGTTGGGTAGTGACGAGGAAGGTCAGGGCCCTACTGAGATAGACAAAATAAATGATAGGATAAGGGAAACAATATAGATAAAGTCTACAGCGAGAAATCTAAACAGGATAAATAAGGAATGCAATAATAGAAAGTAGAAACAAGACAATACAAGGAAATGCTGCTCACAACAGGAATGATAATCCATGGATCTCTTGGTACCCCGAGGATCTCTTGGTATCCTCACCGTATACACGAGGGATCTCTTGGTATCCCGAGGATCTCTTGGTATCCTCAATAGCAATTCGGGGATCTCTTGGTATACTCCATAGCAATTCGGGGATCTCTTGGTATCCCGAGGATCTCTTGGTATCCTCAATAGCAATTTGGGGATCTCTTGGTATCCCAAAGATCTCTTGGTATCCTCATTAGTTATATATATACATGTGCCAGGGATCTCTTGGTATCCCGCACTCTCAGTCCAGAACATATCACGTGCAGGGGATCTCCCGGGATGCTGTCCCGTAGTCCCAAATTTAAAACATACAACATCAGCTCAAACAAACAAGAAAAAATACTAAACTCGGAACAAGTAACAGTAAATTCTAGCTTAACATGCTTCACGGAGTACAAACAAGACAGTTTAAGCAACTAAACATGCTTCTCTAAGCTAACACATGAAGAGCTTACAATTAGGACAAACAGATAAGCAAGAAAACTCAATTGAAATACTTCAAGTAAAAACGGATTTTTCAACAATTAGCTCAAGTACGCGCTCGTCACCTCACGTACGAGGCATCCAAATATCAAATATCATGTCCTAAGGGGAAAGGTCCCCCATACAAGGTTAGACAAGCCACTTACCTCAAACCGGCTCCAAAATCAACTCGAAATCACACTTTTTCCATGAGTATCCGACTCCAAATGGCCCAAATCTATTCATTTCAACTACATCTCGTAAATAACATCTCAAGCAACTGATTATACTATTTAATTTAAAGCTAGGATGCAAATTTAGGTAAAGTGACCCAAATGCCCCTCAGGCCAACATGGTCAAAACCCGAGATTCAAACCAAAACACGGTTACCCATTCCCTCGCGAACCCAAATATATGATTTATTTTGAAATCGGACCTCAAATTGAGGTCCAAATCCCCATTTTTAGAAAAACCTAGGTTCTACCCAAAACCCCCAATTTCACCCATGAAAATCATTGATTTAAGTGGAAAACATGTTAAATGATGTTAATTATTGAAGAAATTAAGTAAAAATCGACTTACAAATGATTTGGAAGAAGTTTTGTCCTTGAAAAATCGCCTATGGAGTTTGGGTTTTGAAAGAATGGTAAAAAATGGTAAAAATTCGACTAAGTATGAAATTTGTTGGGCCTCAGATATGAGAATTGCGAACCCCGGCCATTTGTGGGAATTGCGAAGCTGGATTCGCATTTGCAAACCCTTCCCTTTTTCTCAGTTCTCGCAATTGCGATGAAAATACTGCATTTGCGACACCCCTAAGTTCGCATTTGCAAGCAGTGGGATTGCATTTGCGATTACATGCCAAGTTTCCAGGCTTTGCAATTGCGATACAAAGCTCGCATTTACGAGCTCGCAATTGCGAGGCACATCTTCGCAAATACGAAGATCACAGAAGAAAAACATACCAGATTTTTTTATTAAGTTCAAAATGCAATCCGTGGTCTATCCGCAACCCACCTGAGCCCTTGGGGATCCAAACCAAATGTGCACACAACCTCAAAAACATCCTACGAACTTATCAGTGTGATCAAATTGCCAAAATAATATCACATACATCGAATCAAGCCTCAAAACTCATGATTTCTTCCAAATTTTCATAAAACATAAAATTTCTATTTTAAGTCCGAAATACATCAAACGACGTCTGTTTTCAACCAAACTTCACAGAAAGTGCTTAAATTATATATAAGACTTGTACTGGGTGCCGGAACCAAAATACGGGCCCGATACCATAGCCTTCTAATAAAATTTCATTTCTAATTTCCTTCATTATTTTCAGAAAACTAATTTCACACAAAAATTCATTTCTCAGACTAGGGACCTCGGAATTCAATTTCGGTCATTCGTCCGAGTCTCATATTTTCTTACGGATCCTCCAGGACCGACAAATCACGGGTCCGAGTCTATTTACCCAAAATATTAACCAAAGTCAAATTTATTCAATTTAATATCAAAATTTAGCATTTTTCTCACAGAATTCATGTTTAAGCTTTCCGGCTACGCGTCCGGACTGCACACGCAAATCGAGAAAACCCTATATGAGGTTTTCAAGGCCTCAGAAGTACAGTATGGGTAAGAAAATAGGCGATGACCCCTTTGGGTCGTCACAATAATTGTCCTTTGACCGCCTTTTGAGTTACATAGACGATATCAAACTTACTTAACAATATCTTCCACCTGGCTAACTTCTCGGTTGGCATGGGCTTCTGAAAGATATACTTTAGAGGGTCTATCCTAGATATGAGGTATGTGGTATAGGCACAGAAGTAATGCCTCAATTTCTGAGCTGTGCAGGTCAAAGCATAACAAGTGCATTCCAGTAGAGAGTATCGCGCTTCGTAAGGTGTGAACTTCTTACTCATGTAGTATATGGCTTGCTCCTTTCTTCCTGTCTCGTTATGTTTCCCCAAAACACATCCGAAAGCTCTATCTAATATAGATATATAGAGTAGCAAAGCTCTCCCAGGTTGTAGAGGGACTAGGATTGGCGATGTAGATACGTATTCCTTGATATTGTCGAAAGCCTTCTGACAATCTTCGGTCCAACTTGTTTCAGCATCTTTCCTCAACAATATGAAGATTGGTTCATATATAACTGTGGATTGTGCTATGAAGCGGATGATGTAGTTGAGACGCCCTAGAAAACTCATCATGTCCTTTTCGCTCTTTGGTGGTGGTAACTCCTCGATAGCCTTAACTTTGGACGGGTCCAACTCAATTCCTCGGCGGCTGACAATGAATCCTAGAAGCTTTCCTATGGGAACCCCAAATGCACATCTTGGGGGGGTTCAATTTTAGATTGTACCTCTTTAGCCTATCAAAGAACTTTCTCAAATCCGACATGTGATCTACGACCCTCTTGGATTTGATGATGACTTCGTCGACATACACCTCTATTTCTTTGTATATCATATCATGAAAAATGATTGTTATGGCCCTCATATAAGTAGCCCTGACATTCTTCAGACCGAATGGCATCATCTTGTAGCAGTATACTCCCTACGATGTAATGAAAGCTATTTTCTCTTCATCTTCTTTGTCCATCTAGATCTGGTGATAATCCGCGAAGCCATATACAAAGTATTGGAGTTCATGCTTGGAGGAATTATCGATCGGGATGTGTATATTTGGCAGTGGGAAATCGTCCTTGGGACTTGCTCTGTTTAAATCCCAATAATCAACACACACCCTGACTTTCCCATCTTTCTTCGGAACCGGAACAATGTTGGCTAACCAGGTTGGGTACTCAACTACCTTGAGAACTTTGGCTTTGAATTTCTTAGTGACCTCTTTCTTGATTTTCGGGATCATGCCTGGTTTGAATTTTCTGAGTTTCTGCTTCACTAGCGGACCCATTGGATTAGTAGGCAATTTGTGAGCCACTATGGATGTGCTCAGACTAGTCATGTCATCATATGACCATGCAAAGATATCCTCATATTCCTTCAAGAAACGAATATACTCTTCCTTCTATGGCGGTGATAAGTGAATGCTTATGTGAGTCTCCTTGACGGTTTCAGTTTCTCCTAAATTTATTGCTTCGATTTCATCCAGGTTGGACTTAGGTTTGCTCTCAAATCTCTCAACCTCCTTGAAAATTTCCTTAGGTATTTAATCCTCTTCTTCTGAGTTACTATCATTATGTTTCGTTTTCTCATTACATGTCACATTCATCGATTTATCAGGAAAAGTAATAATAACATTGTAGAAAGAAGAACGTGAAAGATAATAATGAATAATAAATAGCAATGCATTGATAAAATTTTGAAAATATCCAAACAAGCACGGCTCGATGAGTCGAGTAATTATTTGAAACAAAATGCGTCTTTAAAACAAAATCACTAAAAACATCTGAAATGCATGGCTACAGAAATAAATTAGGCTAAATGCCAAGCTACCCAGAGACTCGGCGGGCTCAGGATGGTGTGGCAGTCCAATTCCTGAGAACAGCTTCCCTCTCAACAGTCTGAATGGTGAGGCCTTCTTCCTCCCCCTCCTCAATTATCACACTGCAATCCATGTACTTGTCCTCTAAGAAGAAATTCCTCATCCCAACTAAAGCTTCTTTGTCTGTCGTCCCCCATATTGTATCATCCTGGTGAAAAGTCTGACCCAAATATGGTAACGGTTGCTCGCGAGGGTAATAAGTACCGCACTATGGTAGAGACCAATCTTGATATTCCAGCTTGGTGTATGGATATCCTAACCCAAAAGTTGTGCCATGACATTTCAACTGTACCGGCTTGGTAATGCCCTAGAGTTCCTTTCCAAGCCCTTTTGCTGGGTTCGTATCTAGACCATGCTAGTATGCTTTCTATCTTGTTACTCTACCATTTATCCTTCTCAACTAGATTGACATATTAAATGTGGTTGAAAGTTTCCCTCCTAACCTTCTTCTATTCTCGATAACCAGGATCGTTTTACGGGTGTAAATGGTGTTACTTCCATCTTCGTGAATGATCACCTCCTGATGATTCCATTCGAACTTCACGGCATGTTGTAGTGTGGAAGCCATAGCATCAGCGACAAGTATCCAAGGTCGATCCAACAGAAGATTGTATGTAGCTGATATTGTTGATATCCAATTTTTCCCTATATATTTTTAATATGCATAAATACTTTCAAAATAGCATATATATACATATGTAATGTTACGCGGAGCCTTCCTGATGTTCTTTGGAAGGGCAACGTAAGGCTAGGCAACTGATGTCAGTGCGGTTGCCATCCGCCAATGAGGTCCCCGCCGCATGCTAGACTAAAGCGTCAGTGCCGTGCGGGAAAACCAATGTCAATGGCAATTGCGGAAGCTTGAGAGTGAATTGGGTTTGGAATGATGATGATGATTTTATTGATGATGATGATGATTACAAAATGCGGTATCGAGGGGTAGGGACACCAGTACAGAGAATTGATTGCTGAAAATGTTTTGAATGCTTGGTACCCCCTAATAATGCTTAAAAAAATAAACCAAAGTTACAAGACTAGCCCTATGAAAGCTGTAGAAGCACACTGAATGAAAATGATGTAAACTATCCTAAAACAATACAATGAAAAGGACTTAGTTTATTACAATGTACAAACAAGTTCGATGGCAGCAACTTGGTCTTGCGGGACAGGGTCTGCACGCGCGGTGCTGGGGGCGCGCGCGACACTTGTTGTGTTCGCCTGATGCTGGGCGTTGGTGCTTGGCATTAGGGACTGGGCGTGAGGCGCTGTTGGAATGGCCCGGCCGCTGGGCGTCGGCGAGGCATCAGGATGTGCGTGTGCGGCATTGTCAAGGCGTGCGGTGCTGTTGTCATTGGCTAGCCACTGGGCACTGGCGAGAGGCATCGGTGGGGCGAAAGAGGCACATGCGCGCTTGTCGCTTGGCGCAGCCAAGACCACGGGGCCGACCATGGCGCTAGGCATTGTGAGGCTTGCTAAGCCGCCATGGGGCGTGTGTGGAAAGCAACCCATGACAGTAAGCATGCACAATGTTTTTATAAATTCTCCATAATTTTAGGGATTTAAATTTATTTCGCTCCCGTTTGTTCATAAAATTCCCATTATTATTTCCCAAATCATTGTCATGGTAATTTAGTCATTTAATTTCTATAATATGGTTAATATATTTTTATGCATTTTTTATAATTGTATTTGGTATTTTAAAGCTAAATTGCATATAATTATAATATTAGCCCATCTAATGTATAATTACATTTTACATGTGTAAATTGGCCTCCTATATTTTTTAAAATGTTAAATATATTTTTAAAATACATTTTGTATGTAAAATTATTTTCAAATATTGTTTATTATTTATTATAAATTAAATAGGAAAAAGTGGCTATTTAAATTATAGTGGCATTTCGATTATAGCCTAAATTGGACCCAACCCCAGCCCAATTTCATACCCAATTACCCGACCCCGACCCTATACACATTCACCCGACACAGAATCCATTAAATCCTGGTCGTAGATCTCCTAGATCAACGGCCTGTATCACTCCTTTCCTTTTTTAATCCCTAATACCCCCCCCCCAACCCTAGTCATTCTCTACAGCCTGCTGCCCTCAAATGCTCTCATATCCTCTCTTCTCTCAGCCTAACCCTAACCCCCCTTTCAACCGCCTCCCTTCTACGATCTTCTCCGATGAACACCCTTCAACCCCAAACCTCCAATGGCTCCTCCATCGCCTTGTTCATCTTCTCTGAGGCCTTCAAGGGCCCTGGGCCATGCCGTCTTGTATCTAGGGTTCTTGTTTTGGCTGTTCATGGCTTCTCTGGTATGATTTTAAGCAAAATCACACTATATTTGTTAAGATCTTTGAAGTTCTAAGCAAGTTCTTCCATCTCTATTTGGGTTTCTTTTGAAACCCTAATTTTCGTTTGTATCTCTTAGATCTGGGCTATTATTAAATGATTCGAGTCTGTTCCTTCTATGTTTTACATTGTTCTCGAACCTCTTTTGCAAAAATCATCGATTTCATGTTGTTTTACTTTCTTTTAAGGTTATGGTTTTTTGGAATTTCTTCTACACTTTGTTTAAATCGATTCTTCATGTTTTAACTTCTATTCTTTGCATATCTCGAATGATTATATGCTTTTTGTGATGACCCGGCCTGTCGTCACGTGAGTTACCGCCCCGTTTCCCCCTTATTGTGTTGTTTCATGTTCTATATCAGTATTAGAGTCTATCGGGTGAATTTGGACTGATTCTGGTTGAAAATAAGGCATATAGCCTCTTAGAAGGGAGTTTGTTTCAGAAAAGTCAACCAGAAGTTGACTATGTGGTTAGAGGGCTCGAATGTGAATTCCGGTGGTTCGGTTAGTTTTGGGAGGTGATTTGTGACTTAGGAGAGCGATCGGAATTGAATTTGGAGGTCCGGTGTAGAAATAGGCTTGAATTGGCGATGTTGGA
>MU755907.1:2854-13713 GCA_026770625.1 Nicotiana glauca | reverse complement strand
TTTTCTGTACACATGGTAAGAAACCAATAAAACAATCCCTGAAGGATTCAAACAGTTGGCACGAAGCCCAATTATGATAATTAATCCATTTATTAGGATGTAAATTCAACTCCAAGCAATTAGGTAGTATTTTCATTAAGCGGGACGGACCACGTCACAATTCCCAACGGTGCTCTACCCCACGCCCGTTATCCGGCATGCAAGTCACCTCAATATAGTACTATGATGTGCAAATTCGGGGTTTCAAACCCTCAACACAGCATTTACATCTATTACTAACCTCAAACCGGCTATTTCTTTAATTCGCGACGCCTTTGCCCTTCGAATTGATATCCACATGCGTCAAATCTATCAAAATCAGAACGAATACGTCACAATGTGTTATGGAACAAAACCCATTCAAAAGAATCGAAAAATAACAAGATTCTCGAAATTAGCGAAAACCCGAGCCCCGAGCCCACGTCTCGAAATTCAGAAATTTTTAGATCAACATGATCCTTATCTTCCCACGAGTCTAACCATACCAAATTTATCAATTTCCCATATCGTTTCGACCTTCAAATCCTCAAATATATCCGAGAGGGTTTCTAAGTTTTCCCCCCTTAAATTCACGGATTAATGATAAAACTCGCAATAGATTCGAGTAATATAACCAAAATTGAGTTAAGAACACTTACCCCGTTGTTCTCTCCGAAAATCTGATGAAAAATTGCCCTTCCCGAGCTCCAAATCGCTAAAAATGGAAAATGGGAACGAAGTCCTATTTTCTGAACTTAACATTCTGCCCTGCTACAGTGTTTTTGCAATTCCAATCAAAAGTTCGCATTTACGAAGCTACAGTGTCACACCAGAACCAGCAATATCAAATTTCTCCAAAATTATCCGAAACCACCCCGAAACTCACCCGAGGCCCGTGGGACCTAAACCAAAAATACCAACACGTCCTAAAACATCATCCAAACTTTTTCAAATTATCAAAACACCTCAAACAACACCAAAACCGTCAAATTACATCGAATTCAAGCCTAAGTTCTTCTAAAACTTCCGAATCACGCATTCGATTAAATATCCCAACCAAATCACGTTCGAATGACCTGAAATTTTGCACACATATCCCAAATCACCTAACGAGGCTATAGAAACTCTCGGAATTCCATTCCGAATCTCAGATCAAAATCTCACATATCAACCGAAATTCGCCAAAATACTAACTTCGCCAATTCAAGCCTAATTCTACACCGGACCTCCAAAATCACTTCCGATCACACTCCTAAGTCACAAATCATCCCCCGAAGCTAACTGAATCATCGAAATTCGAATCCGAGCCTTCTAACACAATAGTTAACATCCAATTGACTTTTCCAAAATAAGCATTTCTTAAAGAGACTAAGTGTCTCATTTCCTTCTAAATTCAACCCAATTCAACTCGTTCACCCAAGAAACTGATAATGAAGCGTAAAGAAACAGAAAAATGGGGAAAACGGGCACTAACTCATGAGAAGACGGGTCGGGTCGTCACATCCTCCCCAACTTAAACAAACGCTCGTCCTCGAGCGTACCCAGAGTTGTTCTAGAAGTTCACCAATAGCTAAATAACTTTACCACGCATATACCTGGGGGTGATCCCACGTCACCCTATCTCACATAGGTCCGACAACACCTTTTAACCAAAATTACACAATCCAATCTTGCCCATAAATGATAGAGCCACATTCTTACTTCTGAAACCATCAATACGATCAAAACCTCACATCTATACTTCGAATAAGTCCGAACCCGCTGTAATAATCCCATACATGAAACCTCAGGTGCAATTACATTATAGATCACATAACTCAAACGCTTGTAGTGATAACTTCTAATCACAGCAGTTGCACACAACACCCGAATACCGATAGAAAAACTCTTATCAATTAAAGTCTCATCTCAACACCTTCATATACTGCAAATGATAAATAAAACACACAGTAAGCCATAACCATTTCTTAGGTTAACCATTTATGAAGCCACTTCTCCTTTGGCAAAAACCATAGCAATTTTTTTTTGAGTTGAACCTCGATATTATCCTCCTAACCTGCTGAAATCAAATCCATTTGTATTCATTCTAGATCCCAACAATCTCATCTAATCCAGCACAACTAATCTGGCAATATTGACACGCCAGTAGAGACGAAAGCCACGACTTGTGCAATCTGTGCACCAATAAGCCACAATCTGAGCATACTCACATCATGAAACTGACTCAGACGAAAGAGCCGTACCGCAAGCTCACCAATATTATCACATCACACGGCTAAGAACCCGTCTTACATCATAGAAATAGAACACACAAATTTGACCCGCAAGGTCATATTTCCACACAGCTTTGCTGCAACGCGCAATCCTATCCAAATACTACTCCACATGAAACACCTCAAGTCACTATGCTTGAAATCGACAACCATTTCCAATTGATGTCTGAGACCAAAGCAAACCATTAAATCCACGGTGAAACAAATAACATACACCACACAAACCCGATAGAACATAATCGGTACGCCATTCACCGAGCAACTCCCAATTACTCTTCCGGATCGACTTCCACTATGAAATCCCAATAGAACTGCACCATATGTTCCCATTACCAACAAATCATAACGTCTCATAACACAGAAAGAGCAGCTCATAGATCTCTTTAGATCACTAACAAGCTTAATAACGATCGAATCAACATATCCCTCAACAATACAATACGGGGCCAACCAAGCCAACTCAAGCTAAACATGTACCCACATCGGCCTGCCAATGAACTCATTACCAAGGAAGCCTAAAGTTGCTCCTTCCACTACTATAACTCCTGTCGGAGCCGTACGGTACGGTGCCTGGCACCAAATCAATACCGAAATCAACAACCTTTCCTGGCGACATGCCCAGCCGCAAGAAACACCTCCGAGAAGTCCCTCAACTCCTAAACTGAATCAATGGTGGCAACTTCTGCACTGACATCCATCACGAAGGACCAATAAGAAAAGCAATCCTTCCCAGTCGTCTGCTGGTTCTTTGAAATATAGACCACTCTGTAGAACATAATCCAACGCAGCACGCCACTCAACCAGTGGCATTTCTAGCATAGCCCCTAGCGCAGTAGTTCAGAATCACCTAACACTAAGACAACCAGTACGAATTTCAACATCACATCCAAAATCTAACATACCAGCAAATAAAGATCCACTCGAGCCTCCAAATCCTGATTGCTGCTAAACGGTGCCAATACACACGATCCACAACCACAACCTAGTCTGTACATGAGAACTCCCAGTCTCCAACTCCATATGGCACACGAATTATCATACCTGATCCCAATTTCGCAGTCCGAACACGTGCACACCTTTAATACCCAATTATTCCACGGTAAATACTCTAAAATCTCCACGTGCCATACAAGCAATTCGAACACCAACAGTCGATCCAGCCTGAAAGTGTCGCAATACTACCAAAATATCATCAGTTTAATCACATTATTTTTTTTGAGCCATATACTCTCATCAAATCACTTCCAATTAGCAATACAATTTCCTTAATCATCTGAAGATCATTCACCCTAATCATCTGAAGATTATTTCTCTATTCACCTAAAATTGCCTGTGCCGCCTAAGAAGGTTATGAATTCCCATTTAGAACTGAACTGCTCAGGCAATAAGCCACTCTAGACATAATCAAAAGTTGCATATGATGCCTCAATGTACCAATAGGCTACCAATTCGAATGCGATACAAAGGAAAACGAACTCTGGAAGGAATTACCAACCTCACGCACTAATACGGACTTTCCTTAGAAATAGGAAGTAAGGCATACAAAAATAGTATATAGAGAACTATACTCAACATCACACTGTTGCGGCATGCAACCCGATCCAGATAACATACCCATGGCGGCGTGCCACCCGATCCACACATAGATCTCACATAAGGAGATGCACATCGAGCCAAATTTGCTCATTACAACAAAATACCGAATATCGGTCATACGCATGCTAAGTGCATAATAACATCTCTGAGGGACATATAGCGCTACAAGCTACAAAACTCAAGCACAACTGAGGTGCGATATGCAATCTGAATTTCAAGAGCCAAGCTGCTCATATAACATCATTCCTATGCGGATCCTCAACACATAAGCAATTTCTCAAGCTGTCTCACAACTCACACAGCGCAATGTATCACTACATGGAATATCTGGCAACGAAACATCAACCTGACTGCTCCTCTATGAGGACCGCATTACTAAAATGAACACATCTGGCCAGATATAGAGCCATTATTCACATTAAGTCCATCCACCGACTTCAAGCTGATTCTTATCATAATGAACTATTTTGACAACCTTTCAAGGGTCCATAATAACTTTCTTTTTCTCATAACACACAAGAACAACCATCATAATCGGAGTAATCCTCCCTAGTTCACAACCCAATAGGCCAAGTGCCTTCCAGGCATGAATTCCTCAATTTAACAACACTATCACAACCTTCATACTTGGTTCACATCTTTAATCAATCAAGTGACTACATGCCATACTTATATAATCTTCCCGTGGTACACACTCCCACAACCTACCACAACAATATCTGGGGTGTACCTCCAGACTACCGGTCGCACTAACATTGAAAAGCGATCAAGAATCATTAACCAAGACGCAAAGACCTTTTTGCGAAACACCAATCTCAGGTGACATTGAAGACAATACCAACTCACCTTAAACATCAAAACTTCTTTCCTGCTCAGCCGAGCTCATGAAATCCTTGTCAAATTTTTCCTTCACTCGTGCCATTCTCGGCCTAATTTCCACAACCAAAACTGATTCGCCAGCATGCCTCTTATTAGAACCAATATAGCATATAATCGTACAATAAACTTAATCAATAGCAAACTCCCTAACTTGGATCAAAGCCATAGATCAAAACGCACTCAATAAATCATAACGCATATACTCTATTGTTGCCGTAATACCATAGTGAGATTGAACTCGCTCCTTCATAAGCTTGTGGAAACACAAATCATCTGGAATTTTAACTCTTCTGTAATTATTGCATTTACTCACACAATAGTTAATCTCAATCTCTAGGCGGCCCAATTTAGATTTCAACGCATATTCTTCACTTGTAAATAAGATCTTCTAATAGACAACATAAGGGTCACACCACCTTAGAATACTCCGTAGGAGATAACCCACCTGCTTTGCCTCCAATTAACATTTTGTATACCTTCCACTGTCATACACATTACACAGTCACTTAATCTTCCTGAATTGAAACTCATACCATAACATGAAATTTACTTCACTCCAAATAGGAGACATGAAAAGATTCTTCACGCGCCCATAACTCGGGGCTACAAATCTAATCACAATGAAAATCAAACACCTAATAGTTCATCTATCATCCTGCAGCCCTTCCTTGTCACTTCCAAGCCATATAGATACATCTTGCAGAACTAACATACTCATCACATAGCTATCCAACGATCATTCCCACTAATAGGGACAATACCGAACATATAAGTTCAAAACACTTGCTCACATAATCAGCACCTCGGTTCTCAAGCCATATGCAAAGATCCGACCTCAAGTCCCCCAAACTGGCCTAACATAAACTCACGGGGATTACTTCTTGCCCATCGATTGGGGAATCACAAGCCATCAAGGCACATCTGATACTGAGCACTCATGCGCGCATACGAATGCGTGGAAGGAATTTCAAAAGTTTCTTTTCAAGATGAATCAAGGACGCACGATAATAATTCAAGAATGTGAAGTTTTTCCTAAAGGTTCTTCAGCCTCTCGAGGATAAATATAAACGTCTCCGCACTGATCTGCGAGACTCTACTAAACTGGCTCATGACTCGCGAGACCAGGTAACCTAGGCTCTGATACCAAGTTGTCACGACCCCAAATCCTGGTCGTGATGGCGCCCAATACACTGCTAGGAAAGCCGACCAATTTGCCAACCTTAACCCTTTTTATGTAATTCATGATTCAATTAACACAATTAATTACTAAGTAATAACACTGAAAGTCTAAAATGTAGTTAAACATGCGGAAAACCCAAGTAGAAATACTACTACACAGCCTGAATGATCAGGTGTCACAAGTTTGAGCCTCTAATACATGAGTGTCAACCTACTACATATTTTCTAAAGAAAATGCGGAATGAAACAAATACGATAGATGGGAAGATCAGGATGCGAACGCCATGCAGTTACCTTAATGCTTCCGGATACGATACTCGACAGAGATAGTCTCACTCAGCCTCAGTAGGTACACCTGTATCTGCACACGAGGTGCAGGGAGTAAAGTGAGTACTTCCAACCCAGAGAGTAATAAACATAAATAAAGGCTGAAAGTAAGAAATCCTAAATAGGCACAAGATAAGCTATAATCAAAACAGTTCACCAGGTAACATCAATTAAGGTAACCAACGAAATTAATAATGCTGAAACAGAGAAATAAATAATGACAGTCAAATATGCAATGCATTACATAAACCGATACTCTCTAGTACCCACTGCGGCATGCAGCCCGAGCCATCCATATATTTATCGTCGATGGCGCTCACTGGGGGTGTGTATAGACTCCGGAGGGGCTCCTGCAACCCAAGCGCAATATCAAGCCATCTCGTGGCATCAAATCTAGGCCATCGGCCTCATATCAATATAAATGTAATACCGATGTGGCGCGCAGCCCGATCCCATAAGTATGATACCACTGCGGCGTGCAGCCCGATCCCATAATCAGTCCAAAATCACATAAGCCTCTCGGCACAATAGCAAATAAATTATTCAGCCCAAACTTCATTAGAAATATTATTTAAGTCCCAAGTTTTGAGAAAAGTGGCTGAGTTTGCAAAACAGTATTTAATACTAGGACTGAGTGCAATTTTCTATACACATGGTAAGAAACCAATAAAACAATCCCTGAAGGATTCAAACAGTTGGCACGAAGCCCAATTATGATAATTAATCCATTTATTAGGATATAAATTCAACTCCAAGCAATTAGGTAGTATTTTCATTAAGCGGGACGGACCACGTCACAATTCCCAACGGTGCTCTACCCCACGCCCCTTATCCGGCGTGCAAGTCACCTCAATATAGCACTATGATGTGCAAATTCGGGGTTTCAAACCCTCAACACAGATTTACATCTATTACTAACCTCAAACCGGCTATTTCTTTAATTCGCGACGCCTTTGCCCTTCGAATTGATCTCCTGCGTCGAATCTATCGAAATCAGAACGAATACGTCACAATGTGTTATGGAAACAAAACCCATTCAGAAGAATCGAAAAATAACAAGATTCTCGAAATTAGCAAAAACCAGAGCCCCTAGCCCACGTCTCGAAATTCAGAAATTTTTACATCAACGTGATCCTTATCTCCCCACGAGTCTAACGATACCAAATTTATCAATTTCCCATATCGTTTTGACCTTCAAATCCTCAAATATATCCGAGAGGGTTTCTAAGTTTTCCCCCATTAAATTCACGGATTAATGACAAAACTCGCAATAGATTCGAGTAATATAACTAAAATTGAGTTAAGAACACTTACCACATTGTTCTCTCCAAAAATCTGATGAAAAATCGCCCTTCCCGAGCTCCAAATCTCTAAAAATGGAAAATGGGAACGAAGTCCCATTTTCTGAACTTAACATACTGCCCAGCTACAGTGTTTTCGTAATTCCCATCAAAAGTTCGCATTTGCGAAGCTACAGTGTCACACCAGAACCAGCAATATCAAATTTCTCAAAAATTATCCGAAACCACCCCGAAACTCACCCGAGGCCCCCGGGACCTAAACCCAAAACACCAACACATCCTAAAAAATCATCCATACTTGTTCCAATTATCAAAACACCTCAAACAACACCAAAACCGTCAAATTACATCGAATTCAAGCCTAAGTTCTTCTAAAACTTCTGAAACACGCATTCGATAAAAAACCCAACCAAATCACGTCCGAATGACCTAAAATTTGTACACATATCCCAAATCTCCTAACGAGGCTACAGAAACTCTCGAAATTCCATTCCGAATCTCGTATCAAAATCTCACCTATCAACCGAAATTTGCCAAAATACTAACTTCGCCAATTCAAGCCTAATTCTACACCGGACCTCCAAAATTACTTTCGATCATACTCCTAAGTCACAAATCATCCTCCGAAACTAACCGAACTATCGGAATTTGAATCCAAGCCCTCTAACACAATAGTCAGCATCTGGTTGACTTTTCCAAAATAAGCCTTCCTTAAAGAGACTAAGTGTCTCATTTCCTTCTAAATTCAACTCGTTCACTCAAGACACTGATAATGAAGTATAAAGAAATA
Organism: Nicotiana glauca; assembly: GCA_026770625.1. Taxonomy (NCBI): domain Eukaryota; kingdom Viridiplantae; phylum Streptophyta; class Magnoliopsida; order Solanales; family Solanaceae; genus Nicotiana; species Nicotiana glauca. The sequence continues at coordinate 5,350 of MU755907.1, read as the reverse complement.
GAAAAATGGGGAAAATGGTACGGTAACTCATGAGATGACAGGTCGGGTCGGGTCGTCACAATATGTGACGACCCGACTCGTCGTCTCATGAGTTATCGCTCTGTTTCCCCCTTTTATGCTTCTTCATGTTTCATTATCAGTATTTGGTATGTTATAGTTTATTTGGATTGGTTTTGGTAGAAAATGAGATACTTAGTCTCCTTTAAGAAGGCTTAAGTTGGAAAAATCAACCGGATGTTGACTTATGAGTTAGAGGGATCGGATGTTATTTCTGGTGATTCGGTTAGCTTAGGGGGATGATTTTCAACTTAGGAGCGTGATTGGAATTTATTTTGGAGGTCCGGTGTAGAATTAGGCTTGAATTGGCGAAGTTAGTATTTTGGTAAATTCCGATTGATGGGTGAGATTTTGATCCGAGGGTCGGAATGGAATTCCGAGAGTTGCAGTAGCTTCGTTAGGTGATTTTGGATGTGTGTGAAAAATTTCATATTATTCGGAGGTGATTTGGTTGGGTTTTTAATCGAATGCGTGTTTCGGAAGTTTTTGAAGAAACTTAGGCTTGAATCCGATGTGATTTAATGGTTTTAGCATTGTTTGATGTGTTTTGATGATTGGAACAAGTTCGTATGATGTTTTAGGATGGGTTGGCACTTTTGGTTGAGGTCCCGAGGGCCTCGGGGTGATTTCGGATGGCTATCGGAATGAAATTTGAAGTTTGGAAATTGCAAGTTTTTGGCAGCAGCAGGTGTGTCCGCATCTGCGGAAAGAAAACCGCAGATGCAGTTGCACAAAAGCAGAGGCAGATGTCGCAGGTGCGAAAGGGCTATGGTCAAGCATTTTCCGCAGAAGCGGAAAGTTATCCGCATAGGCGGGTTTGCATAAGTGGAAGGCATACCGCAGAAGCGGTTTTTGGACTTTATTGAGGTTCCGCAGAAGCAGGGATCAGGCAGCAGAAGCGGTCTTGCATAAGCGGAAGCGGGACCGCAGAAGTGAAAAAATTGCCTGGGCAGAATGGGTTTTTAATGACATTTTCATCCGCGAGTTTGGGAAATTTTCCATCATTGTTGATCATCTTGAGATCTCTTTGGGAGCAATTGAAGAGGGTTTTGACTGGAGTTTATTGGAGATAAGATTTTTGAGTTAAAAACATGATTATTATGTGAAATTAACCTAGAAATTCATGGAATTAAGCCTAAAATTGATGAACTAGGGCTTGGGATTTTGAGATTTAAGTTTGGGATTTGAGGGAGCATTTGAGCTCGGATTTTGGTAAATTTGATATGTATAGACTCGTGGCGAGATGAGGAATCCATTGATGTAAATTTTTTTATTTTTCGAGAAGTGGGCTCGGGGCTCGGGTTTTGCTAGTTTCGAGATTTTGCTATTTTTCGATTGTTTTCGATTGGGTATTGTCCCATTGGCATATTATGATGTATTTGCTCTGATGTTGGATAGATTCGACGCGCGTGGAGGCCGATTTGAGGGAAAAAGGCATCGCGAGCTAGATATTTTACCGGTTCGAGGTGAGTAATGATTGTGAGCACGTGATTTTTGCCCTAAGCAAATTATTCCAAAAGTTTCAAATAATTAATTTCTTTATTATTTTGCAATTTTTGTAAACTTTGTGTCATTTTCTGATAATTGGTTGCGTTTATGTATGCATTTGCAAAATACAAAGAATCATGTGGCATTTGTGTAGGATTTAATTTCATATTTTAGTATTAATTGGTAGTTTAAAGTTGTTTCATATAAAGAAAATAACAAAAAAATGACTGTGTGCCCCTTTACCTTTAATTTGTGGTCAAAAGTAGAAATTAGTAATTTTGGAAAGTTAACACTTTTAGGGTTAATTTGATATATGAGTTGTATTTGTCATTTTTAACAAAATATAAAAATTACAAAAAAATAAGAAAAAAGGAAAATAAGAAGAGAAAAACAAATTGAAAAAAAAAAGAAGGAAAAGGTAATCTTGATAAAATGCCCAAATTTGGGCTTTTGTTCAAATAATTCGGTCCAACCCAGTTCATACACGCCCAAACCAGCCCAGGACCGATTAATTTTATCCGGTCCAAAACCTTGCTCCTAAAACAACGTCGTCTCAAGCGAGCCCAATCCCAGCCCTTCATTTCTCCTGATCTAATGGTCCACAGTCCTTGGTGGATAATTATTAAATGGTCGGATTAATACCTAAAAACAAATACCGTCTTCCTCGTACAGTCTCTCTAGCCTCGCCGGAATCTTCACCGGCGGCGAACCAAACCTAGGCCAAACCGTTTCAAATTTACACTATAGATTCCTTAGATCACTCCCTTTCCATCCCTGGTAGTGTCGTCCCTCGAATCCTTCTCTATCTCCTCGAATATCCATTGGAAGATTTTTCGGCCACGACGAGACTTATGCCAAAGGACCCCAAATTTATACCATAGAACCGCCCAAGCCTACTCTACCCAACCTCCATAGTGGCATCTCTCGAATCTTCCTGGATTTGCTCGAATG